>JBBPBX010038212.1:15356-30518 GCA_038048925.1 Garcialebias charrua
ACCCGAGAGGCGGATCCGACCGTGTTCAAGCGCATCTGAAAGATCTCTCTGTGAAACGAGTCCACACTATCGTGTCACGGTTATAACTCATTTTAATCGACAGCTTCTGGTGATGAGTAAATAAATATAAAACCTGCACTAAATAAATAAACCTGGTCTTGTGTGGGGTGTTAGCGTACAGTTTTTTTTTTTTATCGACGACAGAATCTACAGATTTGGTCATGTGACAAATACAAAGTATCAGTCAGCCACCAACACTTCATATATAGGCTACTGTATTTATAATTTGTATTACTAATATTGAAGGATGGAAGTAGCTGATAGCAGTACAAGAAAACTTCCTGCAAAGATAAGTTTATGCTTTCTGGTAGGCTATTCTTATTCAAATTAAAAATTTAACTGGAGAAAAATTATTTCTAGCTGCTATTTTTTGGTAGTTAATGTCTGGTTTTTTCCATTATTTGAGAGAAAAAATAATTTTAGAAATAACAAAGTCAGAGTCAGAGAATCTTTATTGTCATTTGCACCACATGTGGTACATGTGATGAAACGAGATTATGTACACAGGGTCCCAGTTACATCCAACAATAAAATGTAAGAGAAGAACAGTAATAACATCTAAAATATGAACTAAGAAAAACATCAACTAAAAATACACTAAATAAAAAATACACTCAGCACATAAAACCGTTACTCACAGCAGCACGAACATGAGTCTAGCAGATGTGCACAATGAACGTTGGTTACGTACTGTAACCTTAGATTCTATGAGTGTAAGCTGAGCCCTTTAAAAGCTTCGCTTTGTTGGGTTTGGGTTGGGTTCAATGTTGGCGCGAAGCGCGAGGGATAAAACCCAACAAAGCGAAGCTTTTAAAGGGCGATATGCTTACACGAAATAGAACACAGCAACATGAAACAGATCAGCAGCAACATGATGTGATATTTCACAGTATTATTCAGGTTATTTATTTATGTGTCTAACTGTCTCAGGGTAGAAGCTGTTCCTCAGTGTAGTGCAGGGGTCTACAACCTGCGGCTCTGGAGCCATATGTGGCTCTTTGGCCCCTCAGCAGCGGGTAAGGGGGGAACCGTTTATTTCAGCTACCTAAAATAATGGTCCCCCCCCACAACATGGGAACTAATTATTTTTTCTAAAAGTCCTTAACTGTGCTCAGTCGTCTCATCATGGACAACAAGTCTTGTGAATTTGAAAACATTTGCTCTTCATTTGCCAAAGTAACAAGGGGGGAACCGTTTATTTCAGCTACCTAAAATAATCGGTTCCCCCCCCCACAACATGGGAACTAATTATTTTTTCTAAAAGTCCTTAACTGTGCTCAGTCATCTCATCATGGACAACAAGTCCTGTGAATTTGAAAACATTTGCTCTTCATTTGCCAAAGTAACAAGGGGGGAACCGTTTATTTCAGCTACCTAAAATAATCGGTTCCCCCCCACAACATGGGAACTAATTATTTTTTCTAAAAGTCCTTAACTGTGCTCAGTCATCTCATCATGGACAACAAGTCCTGTGAATTTGAAAACATTTGCTCTTCATTTGCCAAAGTAACAAGGGGGGAACCGTTTATTTCAGCTACCTAAAATAATCGGTTCCCCCCCACAACATGGGAACTAATTATTTTTTCTAAAAGTCCTTAACTGTGCTCAGTCATCTCATCATGGACAACAAGTCCTGTGAATTTGAAAACATTTGCTCTTCATTTGCCAAAGTAACAAGGGGGGAACCGTTTATTTCAGCTACCTAAAATAATGGTTCCCCCCCCCACAACATGGGAACTAATTATTTTTTCTAAAAGTCCTTAACTGTGCTCAGTCGTCTCATCATGGACAACAAGTCTTGTGAATTTGAAAACATTTGCTCTTCATTTGCCAAAGTAACAAGGGGGGAACCAAATGTATCATGGATCATCTAGCAAAATTAGAGATTTTGTCTTGTTCACTTCCCATATTTACCTTATATAAAAGTTTTTGAAAGAAAAATAACAACTGTATTCTTCAAAATGCAATTTATTAACTTTCAGCGAAAATCTAAACAAACAGCAATCACCACCGCAAACACACCAACCTAAAGAGAACACGCAAAGCACTCAAATCTGTTTTCTGTTGGTGGACTTCCCACACATGCCTGATGAAACCATCTCTGGCACATCTCACATTCGATCTGAAAAAGGGACAAAAAATATAAGGCATTTTCAACTAAATCTCTTTACAATTATAACATCCATTCATTTTCTATTCCCACTTCTTCCAACTTTGTTCCACAGGGTTGCAATACCTTCTGTTCTCTCTGTTTAACGTTCTGCACTACGTTTTAATAATTCCAAAATTTTGTTACCCAATTCAAGTCTGTCTCGTTCAAGTCCATCTCTCCGCAGAAATGGCACAAGTCATCCAAGTCATCTGATAAGAACAAATGCACAGTATGAAAACCTACCTATATGTAGATTTACAGTTTTGGTATAACAATATTAGAATTCTCACCACTGTTAAGAAGAAGTCTCACAGCAATGTCCATCCTGAGGCTGTTGACTGCCACTCTGGACACGGGGAAATCCACAGGCTCTTTTGCAAGGAGCTTTTCTGCAAACTAACATGTAAACCTTTATTAAATGCCTTAAAACTTAACAAATTAATGAAGTTCATATGTTTTAAAATATATATCATAATCAAAAATTCATACATTGGGTGACAATATGTATTCACCTTCAATGCAAATACTCCACATGATGTACTGTCCTGCTGTTTGGGATGTTTGACAGTATCACATGTCCACCTTGACACTCTGCATCCCTTCTTCCTCATAAATGCCCTGTTAATATCGATATATTACTGTAATAAGAACAACATCACCTGACTTTAATGCTTTACTTAGATTAATATTTACCCATACCTTGTGATTTGCAAGCATTTTTTTATGTCTTGCTTTGTCTCCCCCAGCGGATCTAACAACAATGACCTTTTCTCTTGTGGGTAGATCACCTAAAAAAGTGTATCAACAGTCTTTATGTGGTTTTTGCCTATGACTACTAATATTTAAAAAATAATTAAAACATTTCTTACCACTAATGTCCAGTGGTGGTGACAATTCTTAATTCCGAGAATTATGTCATAGTCCAGTGGGTTCATCTGAGGATTAAAAAATATATATATTAATATATTTTTTTTTAAATCAGTAAATGTTTCTTTGATGTCAACAACAACAAAATATGTTTAGTATGGTAATAAAAACAATGTATCGCTACGAAGATTAGACTTAGCTGTAAGTGCTACAGAAAGATATTGTAATACATATTCAACAAAAATGATCACAACCATCACCATATTATTATATCATACATTCTCAATTGTTATTACCACATGGAGAACTCACACAGAAACACTGAATGCATAAGATCTACCTTCAATCTTGGACTTTTTCCCTGCCACATTGCTGTCATTGCAAAGCAATCTATAAAAGCAGCCTTTCCTTTATTTTTGATGTTGTAATCCTTCACAATGACCGCCATAAATGCATTAATAGACTGCAAAAGTAAAAAAAAGAACAAAGATTAGCAAAATACTACAAACTGTAGCAGCTTTGCAATTTTAAAACAATACAGTCATTGTACCTCGCTCTCCAGTTCCATATCAGGTCCTATTTTATTTATGTCAGAGTAAAACAACTTGTATGCATTCACTCTGGATAGAAGGACATGGACATCATTTCCCATGAATGCATCACGCACATCTGATGATGACGATTGGGTAGTGGAAGACAAAAAAATGAAAGAGAAGTTTTGTTATGATGACACCTACTTTATGTGATTTTAATAAATATTGTATTTGTTAGCCTCCATTTCGCTAATCAGATTATTGGAGTTTGAGAAAGTAGAAACTTCAGTGATTAAAACAGCTATTTTATATTTCTATTTATTTTCTGAAACCCTTCTCAGAATAAAGGCAATGCTCCTTTCTTGAAGGATACACTGAAAGTTGATGCTTTACAGAATATCATGACCTCACTCAAACTTAAAGCAAATACTGAATATTCCTGACTGTGCAAGACAAATGAAAAATTTAGAAAGTTTTTAATATTTGAATGTTTTAGATTAACACAATACTGTACTATGAAATGGAAATATTGACCATAACCCTACCAAGTAGTGTTCTGGTACTTCTGATGGATAACGTGCCTCTCTTCCAAACATGAGAAAAAATGGGGAATACTTTGTAGTTATTTGCTTCTTTGTTCGAAGCCCAAACATGACAGCATCCAGGTACTCATCCCAGTTCTCTGGATGGCCATCCACAACTTTACTCAGAGCTCTGAGATAAAGGGAAAGTGTAATATGTCACACATAAACCTGGTTTCTTAAAATGTATTTAATTCAAATAGAAAATTTTGCGCATGAGTCTAGTGTTGTGGTGTTTTTTCAAAACATTTATGTGTTAAGATAGTACTCACCTCTGTATGGTACTATTCATTTTCTCCACCAACCCATTAATTTGTGGATGATAAGGAGAGCACAGACTCTTTTTGATGTTCAAGATTTCGCACACTTCTGTGTTTAGCTGAAATTTTAGAAACAATAGATCTGAGAAAAAATATACTGCATATGTAAACACACCAAAGCGTATAGTCTAAAGGAGGAAACTGAAAGTGTTGCATTTCTTTAAGAGATTGTAAAGAGAAGCTTACGGAATTCACAAACTCTCTGCCTTGGTCTGTCAAAAGTCTTCGTGGGGCTTCAAACTGATGCACAAACTTCAGAATGCACTCAGTAACTTCTGCAGCAGACTTTGTCTTGAGTGGGTAGGCCTGTGGCCACTTTGTAAAATAGTCAATGATAACACATATGTACTGGTATCCTGATTTAGTTTCAACCAGTTTACCAATGAGGTCTACTCCAACCAATTCGAATGGATGGGATACCTTAAAATCAAAAATAAATACATTAATGAATAAAAAATAATATAATAGGGGTAAGTTCTTGCCTTGTTAACCAAAAATTTCAATATAAATAATACTCCATTCCTGCATTGTCTACATCAACTTGATCCTAGTTGGAACTGGAACCTTATGTTCCACCGCGGGCCCTGAGATCATCCGATCAGATGCTCTTGTCCGTTCCAAAAACACAACTGAAGCTCCATGGAGATCGGGCATTTTCAGTCACCGGCCCCAAACTCTGGAACAACCTGCCCCCCAACATTAGACAGGCCTCCTCCCTTCACATGTTCAAATCCCTGATAAAAACACATCTGTTCTCTCTGGTGTTTCATACTGTGTGAACTGACGTAGTGTATATATTTTTTACTGTGTTTTAATTTTAATATTGTTCTTATACATTTTTATTATACTTTTGCTGCTGTTATTATCAAAATTTTTTACCATTAGTGTGTGATAAATGGTAAATGGAGCTTATCTATATAGCGCTTTCCAGCCCCCTATGAGGGGCCCCAAAGCGCTTTACAATACCAACCATCCACACATTCATACACACATTCACACATCGGTAGTGGTGATACTGTTCTGTAAATTTTTAAACCTTTTTAAATGTTGTGTGTGTGAAGCACCTTGATAACAGTTTATCTGTTTTAACTGTGCTATATAAATAACATTGACTTGACTTCTTATTACTGTACTATGAATTAGTTTACCTTTATGGGAGTGTATTCTGATGGCTGTTTCAGAGCTTTGGCACTTGCCTGACAGGAAGAGCACTCAGAGACCTGAAAAATAAATAAAAGACAAAATCATTACAAAATTTAAAAAAAATTGCACTTTTAGTAGGTTGCAGTATAAACATGGATTAGTTTGTTCATGATGCTTATCTAACATACCCATTTCTTGATGTCAACAGACATTCCGGGCCAATAATACCTCCGTGAGATGGCATCTGTGGTTTTAATCTGGCCACAATGTGCCCCTGTAGGGCTGGCATGGAAATCCACAAATACTCTTTGTGCTTCCTCAGCACCTTTAATAACTTTTACTTTGGTTGATTTCGGATTGCCTCTGTGTCTTACATAGAAGAGGTCATTTCCTAGTAAATGTAAATGACAACTTTAAATATTGCGAGAGAACGCAAAAACTATTGTGAGGGAACGCAAAAATGTTGCAGTGGGAACACAAAAGAAAAAAAATACCCCACGTCCCCTCGGGGGCTCTGTACCGTACTGTACCAACACAATTTAAGAGGAGAAATTAAATATAACTATAATCCACATAAATAATAGAGTTCAAGAACATTGTAACTTCTTCATTTTAACTAAGAATAACGTTTGTGTGTGCTAGCATATTAATTGAAACTGAATACAGTAATAAAACAATAATGAAAGACCAATGAATGTTACTTAGAAGTGTTTGGATAAGTTATACATTTCACTGTGTATTACTTACATCACACTCATGGGTACCTTCAATACATAACTGAAAGCTAAATGTACTTACCTTTAGTGTCGTATGAAGAAGCTTTCCTTCGAATGACATATTTTTGTTGTTTAGTTGAATGTAGTGGATATTCGCCTTTGACTTTATAGTTAAGTAGTGTTTCATATTCCACAAGGTCCATATTTATGATAAGTGTTGACTATTTTAAAGTCTACAAAAAGTTAAATCAAGCCTTCTGGATGGGTTGAAAAATTTGTAGAAAACTTGCCTATCTCATCTAAAAGACTTCTGCAGTCTGAGGAGCTGTTGCTGCGTTCCAGTTATCTCGTATTGTGGGAATTCCCCATTTCCCAGTGGTAGATTGAAACCGAAAAGCCCGCTCTAGTGGGAAACTCCCACTCGTTAAGTGGGAGAATTTTATTCGGCTCTGCAGTATGAGGAGCTGTTGCTACGTTCCAGTTACCTCGTATTGTGGGAATTTCCCATTTCCCAGTGGTAGATTGAAACAGAAAAGCCCGCTCTAGTGGGAAACTCCCACTCGTTAAGTGGGAGAATTTTATTCGGCTCTGCAGTATGAGGAGCTGTTGCTATGTTCCAGTTACCTCGTATTGTGGGAATTTCCCATTTCCCAGTGGTAGATTGAAACAGAAAAGCCCGCTGTAGTGGGAAACTCCCACTCGTTAAGTGGGAGAATTTTATTCGGCTCCCAGTTGATTTCAAGATGGATAAACTTAGTTTTATAAACATATGGAGAAGTTAAACAATTGTTTGTTTCGTGAAGGATGACCAGGCGGTGGTGCAAAGAGAATAACCTTCACATGAATGTGAAGAAGACGAAGGAGATGGTCATGGACTTCAGAAGGAACAAACACACCCACACCCAACTGAACATAAGAGGATCTGCGGTGGAAGTGGTCTCCAGCTACAAGTACCGTATTCTCCGGCCTATAAGTCGCAGGGCTTGGAAATGTAGGCAAAAATGTGCGACTTATAGGCCGGAGAATACGGTACTTGGGTGTACACATGAATGATAACCTCAGCTGGAAACAACACCACCAGTCTGATCAAGAAAGGTCATCAGAGACTCTACTTCCTCAGACGGCTGAGACGAGCTGGTCTGAGCAGCCCAGTCCTCACCTCCTTCTACAGGTGTGCAGTGGAGAGCATCCTGTGCTCCAGCATCAACGTGTGGCATGGAGGCTGCACAGCTGCAGAAAGAAAAGCTTTGCAGAGAGTGGTGAAGGCTGCACAGAAGATGTTGGAGTCAGTCTCCCCACCATCACAGACATTTACACCTCCAGATGCAGGAAGAGAGCCACCTGCATCATGAAGGACCCCACTCACCCAGCACACACACTTTTTGCCCCACTCCCCTCAGGAAGGAGGCTGAGGAGCATTAAGTGTAGAACCACTAGACTGAGGAGCAGCTTCTACCCTGAAACTGTTAGACTCATGAATAAATAACCAGAATAATTACTGTGAAATATCACATCATGTTGCTGCTGATCTGTTTCATGTTGTTGTGTTCATTGTGCACATCTGCTCCTACAGACTCATGTTCATGCTGCTGCTTGGAGTAATGTTTTTCTATGATATTGGTGTTTAGTGTATTTTTAGTTGATGTTTTTCTTAGTTCATATTTTAGATGTTATTATTGTTCTTCTTTTACATTTTATTGTTGGATGTAACTGGGACCCTGTGTATAATCTCGCTTCATCACATGTACCACATGTGGTGCAAATGACAATAAAGATTCTCTGACTCTGACTTTGTTATTTCTAAAATCATTTTTTCTCTCAAATAATGGAAAAAACCAGACATTAACTACCAAAAAATAGCAGCTAGAAATAATTTTTCTCCAGTTAAATTTTTAATTTGAATAAGAATTAGCCTACCAGAAAGCATAAACTTATCTTTGCAGGAAGTTTTCTTGTACTGCTATCAGCTGCTTCCATCCTTCAATATTAGTAATACAAATTATAAATACAGTAGCCTATATATGAAGTGTTGGTGGCTGACTGATACTTTGTATTTGTCACATGACCAGCAGGACCTCGTTTCAAGGCGGGATTCACTGGCATCACTGGCAACTCCCGAAGGAGCTCTGGAAATCCGGAGTCCCTTGAGAGAAGAACTGGACACCAAAAACTTGCAAATTGTCAAATAAAACTAAGGCCTTTGGATCCCATGAGCCATTTGTGGTCTGGGGAAGGTCAAACTGTGGGTAACTCCTTAGTGAGTCAAATCTGTTAACTTAAACTAAATTCTGTAATTGGCTATAATAATAATTGTTTCTTTAAACTTAAAATAAAATTCCATTCTTACTATCTAAAACATTTGTATTTAATGGCAAAAAACACAACAACAACAAATGATTTCATTCTTCAGTGAAAATGAGTAATCACTCACTTTGATTTGAGGTTAGTTTTTAATTAGTAAGTTATTCTTAATTAGCATGATCATTGTGAGTAGCAGGAGACGTTTTATACTCACTTAAAATACTTTACCTTTTTCATAGTCTGTAGAAAAAGTCTAAACATACGTGCAACAAAATAGAAAAGTATACATACAGACATACAATATATATACAGACATACATACATACATACATACATACATACATACATACATACATACATACATACATACATATAGACATACATACATACATATAGACGTATATACAGACATATAGCCATATATATATATATACACACAGCGCTGTAGTAATAAAGAATTCACAATACAAACATGTGGTTCATGTTCCCAAAATAAGTCTAGTCTATAGTCAGGGTCAGTCGTGTTTTAAAAATATAGAACCACCACATTTCAAAATCAACCTTTCAAATCAACCTTTTGAATAGATCCAAACTCCAGGGCATCCCCCATCTTTTTTCTCTTTGGATCTGTTAAAAATAAATACCTGTTTATTAAACGACATATACAGTACCTGTTTATTAAACAACATATATAAAAGCAATGTGGTTTGTAGGTTTATCTGATTTATCCTACAGTACAACGTGCTTCTTAAATGATCCTTTAAATGGCTATGCTTTTGAACATAAAAATCTAAAAAGTTATTTTTGTATAACTGATGATCTAATCAATGAATGAGCTGTTTCCTTTTATGAGCCATCATCAATGTTATTAGTGATATATTCTTTATTATTATTAGTTATTTCTAGGAACACTTCCTAATATTCCCTTATTGCATATATAGGAATGAGTTGCCACTGAGTGTCAGGCAGGCTCCCTCACTCACAGTCTTTAAGTCTTGATTAAAAGCCCACTTTTATTCTCTCACCTTTAACATGATGTGATTTGTTTTGATCCTCTCTGTAATATACACTGTTCACTATTTTAGCTAGTTTCTGTTGCTATTTCTATATAATTTGTTTTTGTTTTTGTTTTTTCTTTTGTTTTCCTGTCTGCTTGGCTTGTTTCTATCGTACAGCACCTTGGTTGGCCCTGCGTCAGCCTAAGTGCTCTATAAATAAAGTGGTATGGTATAAATAACAATCTAAGATTTAAAGCATAAAGCTATAAAAATTGTTTTAACAATAATTCCCTTGTGGCAAACCAGACCAACCAAAATGCACTCCCGTCAAGGACAATCTGCTATCCTTTCTTCAGCTCCACAAAACATTGAATGCCTGTGGAGACACAATTTTAATCTGCAAAAAACAAAAAATATAAATATTAACTTGTTTCAGGGTTATGAGCTGGGATCATTATCTCTGTTTCATCACGGAGTTACAGGAAGCGGAAAAATAAGTCGTCAGACCCACATAAGTACAATATAAACTAAGAATCTTGTGGCCTTGCTCTAGCAGGCCATATCATGATCATATGTGTTTCATTAAAAAAAATTAATCATAGCAGACTGCAGTTTTGAAACACGATACCAGGATTATTGACAGATCTTCACAGATCCATACGGGGGGCATGACCTTTATCTGGACAGTTGGCGTGGTTGACTTCAAGACCTGTTCTCTTTGTCTTTTTGGAGAACCTGTTCAGCTCCCTCTTGTCACAGCATCCAGTGAGATCTTTGTTTCTGGGTGAGATCTTTGTTTCTGGGTGGGATCTTTGTTCATCATCGATCCTTCACACCCGGACCGCATATCCTGGTCATTT
Organism: Garcialebias charrua; assembly: GCA_038048925.1. Lineage (NCBI taxonomy): Eukaryota > Metazoa > Chordata > Actinopteri > Cyprinodontiformes > Rivulidae > Garcialebias > Garcialebias charrua. Next base: position 25,888 of record JBBPBX010038212.1, read on the forward strand.
GTGTTTGATGACCTTGTTCTGACAGTTCTTTGTGAAAGTCTTTGTGGACAGTCTTTTGCTCGGATAAAAGTCCAGTGCACCGCCCTCGTTCAGTGCCATAGTTTTTTAAGCCCCTCGAATGTTTATTTTGAGCAGGGTAGGCTGGGAGTCCAGCCATGGTGTTCTCGGTGAAGTCAGTGAGCCAGTTTCTGGACATGCCCTTAATATTAAATCTGATCCGATCCAACAAATAACCACAGTAGTTTGTGATTCAAAAATTCAGACGTTGCATGTGTTTTTGACATGGTCCTATCTTAATGTATGTACTACTAACTATGTGTTTTTGTAAGTGTCGTGAGGTCCATCAGACTTACGATGCCCGCTCCACAAACACCGTGAGGCTGCTTCTAAGGAAAAAAAAGAGAAAATAGAAAAATATAAAAATCTTTAACAAACCAGGTTCAAAGTAATCATGTTATTTCTATAAGCATTTACCTTGAATAGAGTCACCTCTGTAATTCTGGTTTGCACAATGGAATTTTAAAATGTTCATTTACATAAAAGTGAATTTTCAACAGAGGCATCCTTTTAATTAATTCCCACTTATTATAAACTGGGATCCAAATTATGTCCTAAATAGAAAAGTATTGATTAAAATAAAAATGTGTATTCAGTCAAGGCGTGTCTGTGAGTGGTACTTCCCATTTTAATATTCCATATTATTATTATTACTGTGGGAGTGGTGGCGCAGAGGTTAAGAAGGTGCGCTTGTGATCGGAAGGTCGCCGGTTCAAGCCCCGGTACCGACAACATCAAAGATGTGGGTGGGGTACGTGAAATGGTCACACTTGTCTCCACCCTCATCTGCCCCACTCTGGGCCCTTGAGCAAGGCCCTTAACCCACACCATCTGCTCCCCCGGGAACCCTAGATATCAGCTCTCTGCTCCACACAGAGGGCTGTGGTTGCTCGGTGGTCTGTGGTTGCGTCAGGAAGGGCATCCGGCGTAAAAACTGCCAAATCTTCGTGCGACCAGTTCGCTGTGGCGACCCCTAACGCAGGGAAAAAAGCCGAAAGAAGAAAAAAAAAAAAAAAAAAAATTATTATTATTATTACTGTATACACACCCCAATCTGTTTGAATAAAAACAACCCTTACTGCTGTCAAAGCGTATGCATTGCATGGTCAAACGATATGTTATTCTAATTCCCTTTCAAATTTACCAGACCTCTTTTTGCCATTAATGGTCATAATTTATGCAAATCAATATCAAAATTAGGTTTTAACAATAAAATGTGTTTTTTACTCCTGGTGAGTTTGCTGGATTCTTGTGCGTATTTAACCTACTTGCTGAAAAGTTACTTCTAATAAAGCATTTTTATTATTGGGAAGAGTGTGTTCTTTAACCTATTTAAATCAAAGATATTAATAATATCTCATTAACGGGTATCTACATTATATAACTCTTAAAAGGAAACAGCTCTTAAAATCTACCTAACTGTGAAACAGCTTTTAAAATCTAAAAAACATATTTAATGTATGCTAAAAAACCGTTGAAAATGATTAATTTAAACTGAGCGTTTCAACTTACAATCTAGTCAAAATTCTATTTGACAAGAATACTTTTTTATTCTTTATAAGTGTCAAAGTTTTATCAATTTAGTTAAACTTTTAAAAGACAGAATTTACTGGCAAGTCTAAAAATAAATTTCTGCTAAATTTGTCTAAGACTTGTTATCCTAAAATGCCTAAACTTAATTTTGATCTGATTATGGTTGTTAATTTAAATTAACAAGCTTATTATAAAAGTTTAAACCGTCAATAATTGTAATTCAATGCAGTATACCGGTAATATTTTCTCTACTTCCCATTTTGCTTATTTTGGTTACCTGGGCTTGCATTGAACGTAAAGTCACTTGTTTGGGCTTGTTATTCACTGCACTTTATTCTTCGTCTAGAGTGACAAGACCACGCTAAAATTAGCTCCAATAAGTGGGGAAATAATATAATTTAAAAATGGGAGAAAAGGGTGCACACTTAGCATGGTTAGCTGTCCAATTTTTAGTTTATTTTTACTAAGTTGTACGCAGCTTTCATGAATGTCTTTATTGTTGTCATTGCCAATTGTTGTCATCACAGTTTGGGGCGTCCCGAAGGCACGTAGCACACAAGTACACCAGACACAGAAAGGATGTTAAAAAAAACAATGTTTATTTCAGGCTCTCTGGAGTCTGTGTCCTAAAAAAAAAGGTGATTAAAGAAAAAAGTTGGACTTCTCAAAAAACAGCTTCTTTAATACAAAAAACTCAAAGTCCAGCAGGACACTCACGGCTCTTGGTTTTCATCACCCAGCAGGTCTCCACAATGGAAGGATTCAGCTTCCTCTTCTTAAATATGCAGCAGCAGGTCACAACAGAAGGATTCAGCTCCTTCTTCAAACGCACAGCAGCAGGTCTCGCGCCAGCTCCAAACGACAGCACTTCTGCTCGTCTCACGACATCCGCTTCTTCATACGGACTTCTTTACACAGCTCAAACGGCCTCCTCAAAAGGCTCCAAACGGCCACCTCAAATGGCTCCAAACGGCCACCTCAAATGGCTCCAAACGGCCTCCTCAAAAGGCTCCAAACGGCCACCTCAAATGGCTCCAAACGGCCCTCAAAAGGCTCCAAACGGCCACCTCAAAGGCTCCAAACGGCCACCTCAAATGGCTCCAAACGGCCACCTCAAATGGCTCCAAACGGCCACCTCAAATGGCTCCAAACGGCCACCTCAAATGGCTCCAAACGGCCACCTCAAATGGCTCCAAACGGCCACCTCAAATGGCTCCAAACGGCCACCTCAAATGGCTCCAAACGGCCACCTCAAAAGGCTCCAAACGGCCACATCAAATGGCTCCAAACGGCTCACAAACGGCCACCTCAAATGGCTCCAAACACTGGCTTCATGGCTCCTCTTCACACTGCTGCTGCTGCTTTTGCTGCTGCTGCTGCTACAGACCTCTGTTCAGCTTCTGCTGCTGCTGCTGCTTCATCATCAGGTTTTGCTGTTTCTTCATCAGACTTGATGCTCTTTCATCCCAGACTGCTGCAGCTGCTTGGATCAGCTGCTCATTCATCTGCATCTGGTTCTGGGGCTGCTGGACCTCTGATGCTGCAGGTCCTTCTCTGGCTGCAACTCCTGCATCAGGTCTCCTTCTCCTGGATCAGCTCAGACCTCTTCTGGATCTCTGCTTGCTGCCAGTCTCACTTGGAACCTCTCTCTTGCTCTGTGGCTTGGACCTAATATAGGGAGAGAGAGAGCAACTACCTCTACCTACAGCTAATGAGCACCAGCTGCAATCAATTAGGCTCATACAGCCTAAATAGCTCATGCCTCTGCTCAAAACAATATTGTGTCCTGACTAAAATAAATTATATGCCTAGGGCATGTAACATCTTCGTTTAAAATTCAGATCTCAAATGAGTCCCAGAGGTTTAATGGGATTAATCTGTATAAATATGCAAAATGTATCTTTATTTTTTAGAGTGGATATGTTCTTCAAAGTGTTTAGCATAATTTTGCCGTTTGTATGCAACGCCATAATAAATGTATGTTTATACTGGTTAAAAACGGTCTTAGTTTTACACAATGGGGTGGGTTGCCAGTTGGGCTCGTTTTGGGCTTGTTTTGGGCTGGTCGCTTGCTTCTGTCGCGAGATCTGGCAACACTGTATCAAAGTTCTCAATGACAACAAGGCCTCTTGAATTCTTGCTTCGTCATCATTCAGCTTTTTCAACAGAACTATTTCGATAAAAATTGGTAAGCGAATTCTCAGTTTCTTTTTGCAGAGAAAACACAATTTTGAAACGTACGGTTTCACAGTATGACTATTTACGGATTCAGACGGACGAGCGGAGCTTCGGCTGTCTGTTAGCATTAGCTTAGCTTTCATTTCCGATAAAAAACGTAATTTTTGGATGATTTAAAATCGGATCTTTCGCCGTCAGATTTTCATGATAAAAATGGATCTGTCCGCTTGGTTCAGCGAAACAATTTGGACTCTTTCTCGCTAAAATTTTATTAAATCGGGCCGCTCGTGTGAGCGCCAGTCCTACTGTTAAAACGTCCGATTTTAACGCAGTTAAGCCTTTAAAACCTAAAATATTTGGACTATAATTTTATAAACAAGATTGATCAAATTCTAAAATCTTTGTGTAGCATTCGGCAAAATTCATGATTTAAAAAAAGTATTTAAATATTTATTTTATATTTAACCATAAGTTTTTAGTTCCTGTATCAGAGATGCTTATGTAACCTTTTATAATTTTTCTTAATATCAGGAAAAATACAATGGGAAATGTTTGCAATCAATCCTTTCTCAGTCACGTTTTAAATGGAATGCTGAATAAAAATGTAATAATTTGTATTTGTGTTTTCAGATCCACCGAGAATTCTTCAAGCAAGTCAATCAAATTTCTTGGTTTGTAAAATTATTTAAATAAAAATCTACTTCTTAACTAGCAACTTTAGTTCTCGTGCCATTTCTTTTATTTTAATTTTATTTATGTATGTTTCATTAGTACTCTCTGCCTCTCTGTTAGCACAGTACTTTTCTCGTAAGTAAATACAGTATAAATCTTCACACAGACGGGGGAAGGAGGGGGTGGGTGGA
>JBBPBX010038213.1:19044-30518 GCA_038048925.1 Garcialebias charrua
CTGCATGCCATTGTTCAATCTTTATGTTTTGTGGGAGTGTTTTTACATGTTAAAGCACTTGTTTTATTTTCATCGTTGGCAAATAATTTGAAGAATGTTGTCATTTTGTGTTCCTCTTGAAGAAAAATTTTATAACCCTGCCTCCTTGTATCCCATCTTAAGGATACAAGGATTTAGACCACACAAGCAAAAGAATCCTTTTTAAAGTTAGGATGCATTTGTAAAAAATATTCTTCAACAACTGGCAAACTAAAAATAGCCTCCACTATTAGCTCAATCGAGCCAGAATTTTAGCATTTTTAATGCATCTCCTTATTTTACAACTTTGATCTGACTTTTTCTCTTTGGTGGTAATCTCTATCATAGCAGCTAATTGAAAGTTAAACACAGTTTTGACAATTTAGATGTAATTTGTATTGTATAGTGTAACATTCAATGCGAGAACAGTGAATGTTCTTAAAAAATGGAAGATTGTCTCAGTAGAGGATTCTGTATTTGTTCAAAGTGCATCATAATTGGCAACATGGCTGTGTGTGCAATAAATGTAAAACTTAAACTTGCATGTCTTGTCTTAAATACTATGTGTTTCAGTATGAAATGCTAGTTTGTTTGTTTGTTTTTGCTTGCATTGTCTATTCTTTCACCCTTATTTGTTTTGGTGCTTTGTTGGGCTCTTCTATCAATTGCAATAAATTTACAGCCAAACTTCTCATTTTTAATAAATGCCACCTGGGTTCTCACTGAAATTCAAATGAATCATTTTATGTTTATAGATTTTTTTCCCCATTATATTTTTGATTATGTTTTGAGAATGTTGTACATGTAACAGGTCTGAAAATTTACAAGTACTCAAGAGGAGTTACTTCTTTGTTTAGAGAGCCCTTTTTTAACCTACCTGAAACGGTTTATTTGTCATCCTCATGTTTATTTTATTCAAAACATCAGCATAAAATACATTAGCAATAATATTGCCTATAGTTTGATATATAGTTTGGTTCAAAGGTTTCAAAATGTACTTTTTTTCACGTTTTATTTGCAGCAAACCAGTTTTCTTTCATTTTTTCTTGTTCAGTTATTCTTTGGGCTTTCTATAGGTCTTTCATGGGGTTTTCACTTACCAGTGACTGTCTTTTTGCTCAGTTTCAGTCTCGACATTTTTAATCCAGTACAGAACCATTTGTAATGACCGTTTGTTTGTTTGTAAAGCAGTTTACAATATTCAGGCATAATTTTTTTTTTAATTTAATGGATGAATCAATGTTGTGCCTAAACACAACATTGACAGACAGCTTAGTGCCCACTTAGGCAGCTTGTTACCAGTAGTCTGTCACAAAGACACCATTTGTCACTAATTATGTCATTCACTCTATGTAAAAGTTCCAATGATGACATGTAAAATAGGATTTAAACATCAGTAAGGTGATTCCAAGAAGCTTTTAGATCAGAACTTAGTATACATGTTGCATCTGTCAGGTTCTGATTCTGAGCTTTAATGGATCCACCCCCCACACACATATTTAAGCTATGAGTGTCAGGTTGCCGGATCAAATCCTGGCCAGGGGCTGAGATGGGGTAGACTGGGGACCAGAAAGTCGCGGCTCGAGTCTCAGCCATTCTCACATGTTGTGGTGTCTCTGAGCAAGACACCCAATCCCCAATTGCCCCCTGGGTGCCTACATAACTGCCCACTGCTCCACCTGGGTGCATCTCAGGTGTGATGGGTTAAATGCAGAGAACTCATTTGGTCATTGTATGGGAACATACAATGATAACACTCTCAGACTTCCCTCTCGGTGGAGTTTGCATGTTCTCTCTGTGCATGCGTGGGTTTTCTCCAGGTACTTCAATTTCCTCCCTCAGGCCAAAAACATATGTGATTGGTAACTCTAAATTGTCACTAAGTGTGAGTGAGAGAGTGAATGGCTGTTTTTCTCTATGTGTCCCTATGTTGGACTTGCATCGTGTCCAGGGTGTCCCCCAATTCTTGCACAGTGACTGCTGGAAATGGGCACCAGTGACCCCCACAACCTGAAAAGGAAGAAGTGGGTAAAGATGATGGATGGTTGGATGTTATTTTTAATCAAACGCTCTGCGCCAAACTCTTTAATAGTCCGGTGCACGGTCTGAACAAAATAGAGCAAAAGTCCGTCAAATTTGAAAGAAAAACCCTGAAAGGCCTTCTGAAATCCAGGAAAACTGTTGACAAGAACCTCTTTAGAAGGTTGCAAAAACATGTGGCTCCTTGGAAGCAAACCACAAGGAAATGAAGGATGGTTTTAAAAAAAAAATGCTACCAGACTATATTTTTTTGATCCAACTGTTGAAAGAAGGGCAGTTTATCATTTGGTATGAGAATAATTTACTTACCTGTTACCTCACTTGTTAAAGAAGTATAGGATGCATTGCTCATCTCCAAAGTTGGAGGTAATAGAATTTTCCTTTTCAGAGTCAGTCAAGTTTCTGGGTGTCTATCTTGACAGAAAGCCTAATTAGAAATGATATGTGAATGAAAAATACAAGACGGCCTCAATGTGCTTACATCAGTGCTATAGTATTGCAGGTACAGTAGTCGATGGGGTACTACCCCTAAGGTTGTCAGATGGTTCTACATGGCCATAGTCTGCTCTATGCTATGCTGCTTTAAAATGGTGGGTCCTAGTCCAAGTCGGGGCAGCAGGAGTGATGCTCATCCATGTGTAAATGACGGATGGCCTGCCTGAGCATCAAGGGTTCAGTTACAACGTAGCAACCCTTGAAGTCCTACTGGACCTGACTCCACTGTATTTGTATATCTTAGGGGAGGATGCATCCAGTGTGGTGAGGTTACACTATTCTAGTAGGTGGAAAAGCCTATCGGGCTCACAGCATACTCTGGGACTGGGAAGTTGCTGCTTTTCCAATGACAGGACCTCCAGACAGTATGGTCAAAAAATAAAACATTGAGCCAAGTTTTCAGACAGAGATTGAAGATGGATCTTCCTGGAACAACTTCTTTATAGTGGACCTGTCTCCCAATTAATTATACTGGTTTACAGAGGATCTTTTCTGAAGGGGTCAATAGGTGCAGGGATACTGATCTTGCACATTTATAGCGATAGAGTACAGTTACCCACTGGGTGGTTTTGCAACTGGGACTCCATGACAATGGTCCGTGTGATGCCTGTGGCGTTGAACTGGGGACCTCTTTGTGGTATTTAGGCCATTGCCGGGCTCTGAGCAGCCAAAGGATTCTTGGGGGACCCTACTTGGATCCCAAGAAACCCAGAACACTGAGTGTTTCAGACCTTGTGTCATTCATCCAAGAAACATGAAGGTTTGAATTGTCTTTTTGGGAGAGCAATGGGCCCACCTACAAGGCCCCCCACTCATATTGGTTCTTCACACACCCATCCCCACTTACCAATATAAGTACCTTGTTAAAGGGTGAAAAAATAAATAATTCATAAATTATTCAAGTCCTTAGGACTATATTTGCTGTTTTGACGTAAGGGTACAATACATTCTTAGTATATTTTTTAATACAAAGCACCATTGGAAATGTTCAATTTTGAAACTTGAATTTAAAAAAAAATCTTTTATTTTTACCTTTGTGATTAAAAATTCCAATTATTTCACATTATAAAACAATTTTGTCCTGATTCCAGCTCTAAGTGATTCCCTGATGGCTTTGAACAGAGACGATGCAGCTAATGGTAGAGTATTTCAGTTATTTATTCTCTAATACGTTAACCTGCTAATAAAAATGCACATCTTGTAAATGTTGGGAAGGTTCATATATTAATGAAATCAACAGTAAATGCCATATTTTATTTTCAGTGGATTTTTAAAAATATATTAGGATATTCCAAATATTTTGAAAGAAATGTTAACTTTTAGTCAGATAATATTAATGTATTTGTATGTTTGAACCCAACATTTATATTTATATAAATGTATGCCATATTAATATTTTATTAACCTTCAAACTGCTGTAGTTTTTCCTGCTTATTTCACATTTCTTTGTCCCTCTTGTGCTCTCATGTCTTTATTTACGTCATTCACTTTTAACACTTTAAATTTCCTTATAGGCTTGCAATTACTTACAAAAATACAAAATATATACAGTAATCTGTTGTAGGATTTACACATCCAAATCCTTTGGTTTTGAAACAGTGCTTGTGTTTCGTTCCTGAAGCTTACCATCTGAGACGAGAAGAGACCGACTGGTTTGACAAACCAAGAGATGGACGGCAGGAGAATGGACAGGAAAAGAGACAGGTACAACAGGACAATACCTTCACTTATACATTTATTACAATTATTTGGTCCTTACCAGGCCTTAAAATAAGATGAAAACAGCCATGAACAGCAAAACATGTTGTGGTTAAGGAGGAATTTGAGCTCCCTGTCTTCTGAACACAGCTTTTGTTTATAGACATTTGGGGGTGTTTGATTACAGACGGACATTTTATTGATCCCTTGAGATGAAGTGGTAAGATTATTAAGTCTTACTTCATTTTCAGTTATTTCAAACGTGGACTTTGACTGAGCCATTGCAATTTATTTGGTCTTCAGTCACGATATTTTCCAGTAATTTTGGACCAGTGTCTGGTTTCGTGTTTCAGTTTCTGCTAATGTTTAATCGTTGGACAGATGGCGTCACATTTGGCTTTAGAATACGCTGGTATACAGAGTTTATGGTTGAGTTGATGGCTGAAAGGTGTTCCGGTCCAGTCTCTGCTAAAGCCTATCCATCAGTTTTCCAAAAGTCGTTTCACAGTTCGTACTAGGGGTTTGTGCTGATACGATGTTTGGTTTGTGGGTAATCTACAGCCAAAAATCTTCATTTGGATTTTATCTCTCTGATAGATTTTGTTCCAGAACTTCTCATTTGTTTAAATGCAAAGTTGCAAATCTAGGTAACAAAAAAAAAAAAAAAAACCTCATCTAATTGGGCTTTTTTATTTGTTATTTTGTGCTCTTCAAATTGTAATCTTATCTGAGGCCTGCAGATCTGAGACATATAGGCAGCACCTGTACAGTTTCCCCTGTTTGTTTGGTCTGACTTAATACATTTATTGATGCATTCTTCTTTGGAAGACTGCCCTTTGTCCACGGTGTTGTCAACTTGTGAGTAATAATCTTTCTCAGTGCTTAAAGGTCCACTGACATCATCTTACAAATTTGCATGAAATGATAGAAGATATATATATTTTATCATTCAACTATGTTCGTTTTTGCAAACAAAATGATAAATTAATGAAAATTCCTTTCAAAGTGAGATTAAAATTAAAAACCGCTTTTATCTCTGAAAAATCCAACTACAAGCTAATGCAACATTTGTGACGTAGGGAGCAGGACCGTCAGTCTTCGTCTGCCATTAACGCATATTCATTCTCATCCAGATCGCCTTTTTTTGTATAACTTGAAAAATGCCGGTTATGTTGCATTTGGGTGTTCTAATATCATCAGTGAACAAGTGAGCCTTTTCACTTTCCCAAAAGATGTAAGACCTTCGTCAAAAATGGAATAAATAAAGCTGCCTCCCCTCGGACTGAGCTCCCTGTTTCCTGAACAGGTAAGAGTCAAATACATACGGGTGCAGACCTAAATTAGAACCTGCTGTTTCTGCTCATCTAACTTCCTGCTTCCAAAACTAAAGACAAATAGCTCAAATCTTAACTTAGATTGATAATTTTGTTGTTTTATTTCTTGTTTGCCATGAATATTTATATGGGACGTTCTAAAGATTTCTCCTCGCAACGTCACATATGTTGCATTCGCTTGTAGTCAGATTTTTCAGAGAGAACAGCGGTTTTTAATTTTAATCTCACTTTGAAAGGAATTTTCATTAATTTATCATTTTGTTTGCAAAAACGAACATAGTTGAATGATAAAATATATATATATATATATATATATCTTCTATCATTTCATGCAAATTTGTAAGATGATGTTAGTGGACCTTTAATCATAGACTTTAAACTACAGTATTAGGTGTCCTGACACCTCTGACTCTGACTCCCCCCACTTATGCTCAGTTTTAATTTAGCCTCCAAATCTGAAAGCTTAGTTCCCTTTCAGTCTGGTCTCTCGGTGCAACATACTTGCTATGGGAATTGCACCCCTGCGCGATTACCTGAAGGAATATACTCGCACCTTTACGTCTAGGGCGTCACCGCCGCGCCAGAGGCCCCGGCCTCTGGGTACTTAAGCGGCTGACGCCGCTCCATCTTTCTCTTTTTTGCCCTTCACCTCGCTTAACACCTGAACTTAGTGGGACTTCTCTGTTGTCACATCGCTCGACTGAGGTGAGCTTGCTCCCTACACTGAGCGTACAGAGAAATTTTCCTGCGTATTGCTGGGCTGGCGAAAGCTAGTCCAGCGTTTTTCTACTCACCTCGAAGTTTTCTTCTTTTCCGCAGCTTTCGCTCGACGGCGCTAACTGCGTCACAACCTCCTGCTAATCATTAGCAGGCTAACCAGCGAAAGCAAGACGACGGAGAAGACGGCTTCGAACAAAAGAAAACTAGGAACAACTTTGACGCTTCTCGCCGGACATGGCTCCCGAGAAGGGAAAACGGAGGACAAGGAGGAAGAAAACCAGGACGACGAGTCCTCGCTCGCGCCCATGCCCCAGCGGCTGCGGCTACTCCCTCTCGGCGATGGACACCCATGAGGCCTGTCCTGTCTGCCTAGGGATTTTGCACGCGAGGAAAGCGCTGGAATTCCCCGACTCCTGCCCCCACTGCCGTCTAATATCGGCAGTAGTGAGGAAACGACGTGCTGACGCGTTGGCCAAATCCATGGCTAGAAACGCGGCACTGAAAGTTGCATGTCGCACTAATTTGCTCGCTCCTGAACCGGAGCTCGAAAACGTGGACCTGGAATGCAATATGGTCACAAAGGAGAAACTGTGGATTCCTCCCAGAACCTGGCGCAAATCCTTCCGGAACCGGACTTGTCTGTACCTACTCTGTTCGACCTGTGTTATAGGGCGGCGGATGCCCTGCAGGTCACGTGGCCAGACCCCAAGCCTCGCCAACAGGCTACGAGGCTAGCGGGAAGCTACTTCTACGCGAAGCAGCCGACAACGTCACAGAAAATGCCAATTTTTCCGGACTTCCTCATGGAGCTCAAACGCTCCTGGGCGGAACCCGGAGCTTCCATCATGCTGCCATTATCTCGACTCTTTGATGTTGCGGGAATGGAGACAGCGGGCCTCGCTAGTGCACCCCTGATAGAGGAGACCCTGGCGGCTCACTTGGCCCCCACAGCAACGGGAACGAAACCAGCGCTACCCAGCAGGGCCTGTCGCTCTTCTTAGAAACAACTCGAGAAGTGCTACAAGGCTCAGGGCCTCACAGCTCGCGCAATGAATGCATATTCCACGGTGCAGGCGTACCTGGCAGAAAAACTGCAAGATATCCAGGTAACAAAAGACGAGCAGGCCACAACAGAGGCCATGGAGGAGGCCCGCAGTGCCTCTGACCTTGTGCTCCACATGATGGGGACAATAGCCATTTCCCAGGGCAAAGCAATGGCGGAAATAGTCGTCGCCCAGCGCCATCTTTGGCTAACATTGTCGGACCTCCCGGAAAACCAGAGGTCCACTTTCCTCCAGCACCCGATCGAGTCGACGGGACTCTTCGGGGGAGCCCTGGAACGCGTTCAGGCCAGGCTGGAACAAAGACGCAAACAGGCGGAAGCCCTCTGCGAGGGGTTGTCGAGGAAAAGCTTTGCACCCCCAAAGGGAGACACGCGTGGCCTCCCACGGAAGAGACCCACTGGTGACGGTGAAACTTTCCAGTACCGGCCGAGGACCTCTTTCAGTGACCCCATGTGGAAAGCAGACTCGGACCTGATGAAACAGGACGAACTGATAATTTTACAGGTTTGCCCGCCCACGTGGTACGGGAACCTAACTTCTTGAGCCCAGTCTCCCCTTGTAAAAACTACGAGGAGCTAGTGGCATGTGTGCACGCACCAAACATGACTCGCCTATTGCATGTGTAAACAAAACAAACACTGTTTCAGACATGTACAAAAATAAAAGTACCAAAGCACAGACTGCCCTGGTTCTTGACTCGAGTCCCATTTTTATAAACAAACCATGTGGTCAAACTATGAACCGTAGCGAGATACACACGCTCTGCCAGAGACGGTCAGATCTCGCAATATCTTCTGTCGGGCCGACCAACCTGCTCGAAAGTGCGCAAGAGGGGTCAAAGGTCACCCCTTTGGCGCTAAAACACGACGAGCAGCAATTCAACATGCCCTCCAGGCTCAGCACGCATGCGGAGGCCTGGAAGGTGTGTCTATCAAATGATTGGGTCATGACAACGATATGTCATGGGCTCAAGTTGCAGTTCTCAAAAAGACTGCCCCACTTCACAGGGGTGCTGCAATCTAAGATCAACCCTACACGTGCACACATGCTAAGGGAGGAAGTTTTGACGATGTTGCAAAAGGGAGTGATTAGTTTGGTCTCGGGACACAAGCTACGCTCTGGCCACTACAGCAAGTACTTCCTGGTACCCAAAAAGGATCATTCCCTGAGACCGATTCTGGATCTCAGGACTCTCAACAAGAGGATTAAAACATTTAAGTTCAAGATGCTTACACTGCGGCAAGTTCTCCAGTCTGTGAGACCTGGAGACTACGCGTGTACAGTGGATTTAAAAGATGCCTATTTTCATATAGGCGTGTGGAGGAAACACAGAAAGTTCCTCCGCTTTGCCTTCGAGGGAAACGCTTATGAATTCAAAGCTTTACCCTTCGGTTTAAAGACTGCTCCGCGTACATTTACTAAATGTCTGGATGCAGCCCTGACCCCTCTTAGGAATCAAGGACTCAGGGTCATGAATTACTTGGATGACCTGCTGATTCTGGCTGAAAGCAGAAAGCAGGCCCAGTCACACTCTTATAAGGTGATTTCTCACCTGGAGTCTCTCGGTTTTGTCATAAACCTACAAAAAAGCGATTTGACTCCATCACGGGTTACCGTATTTTTGGGAGTACAGATCAACACTGTCCAGTACAGAGCATGGCTCTCGAAGGAACGAGTTTCCTCCATTCGCCGTTGCCTGGAAAGATTTAAACTGGACCAACGGGTCCCTGTGAAAACCTGCCAACGCCTTTTAGGCCTCTTGGCAGCAGCCATTCCCTGTGTGCCACACGCATTACTGAAAATGCGGCCTATACAGGTATGGCTGAACTAACGAATACAACCCGACCTGCCTAACCAAGCAGGAAAGGTTAGGATAGATTCAGAGTGCCTGGAGGCCCTGGAACCCTGGAGACATCTGTCCGTTTTCACGGAAGGGGTCTCACTGGGAAGAGTGTCATCTAGTGTGGTCATCACGACGGATGCCTCAAAAACAAGATGGGGGCGATCTGTAGAAATCAGAACGCCCGCAGCCTTTGGAATGAGCAGGAAGCGAGATTACTTATCAACTTCCTGGAGTTGCTGGCCGTATTCCTGTCATTAAAATACTTTTTCAACAAAGGTCTGATTGCTGGACAACATATCCTGGTGAAATCAGATAACAGGACCACAGTGTCCTTCATCAACAGAGAGGGAGGGTCAAGGTCCCGGGCCCTCCTCGGACTGGCGTAGAGGATGCTCACATGTTGTGCTCCAAGAATCTTGTCATTTAGGGCGACTCATGTCCCTGGTGAACTAAATTATGGAGCAGACACCCTCTCAAGAGGACCTCTTTTGACGTCAGAATGGAGCCTGAACCCACGGATTGTGGAACAGGTCTGGTCACTATTTGGGAGAGCCTCTGTGGACCTGTTCGCTTGCAGGGTTAGCTCACACTGTGACCTCTACTTCTCCTTGAGGGAAGCAGACGCTCCATTGGGTATGGATGCTCTGGCACATGATTGGCCTGCAGGGGTGCTCTACTATGCCTTTCCACCTGTCCCTCTGATCGGGGCGACATTGGAACGGGTACGCCAGGGAGCCCTCTCCTTGATTCTCATAGCCCCCAAATGGCCACAGAAAACGTGGTTCCCGGAGTTGATATCAATGTTATCAGGGATACCATGGCAATTGCCTTCTCACAGGGACCTGCTGACTCAGGCACGTGGACAGCTTCTACACCCACGTCCAGAGTTATGGCAACTTTCAGCCTGGCCTCTGAAGGGAACTGGCTGAGAGCCTAAGGCTTTGGTTGCTTTGTCCCAAAACTGATCTAAGTAAGGACCTGGGAGGTTACCCTGTGCTTGGCCTGGGTTTTCTACCTCCACATTTGTCACCCAATTTTTTGTGACATGTTGGGTCCTTTTTTCCTCCTGTTTCTCAGGATGCTCCAGTGGGAAAATGAGATGATGAGTATTCACACTGATGGAGAACGCTTAGGCTGTCTCTAGTTGGTGTTGTATATATATGTGCCTAGTGGAAACATCACGTTGATGTTCTTTACATTCTGCATTTTTTCCTCTTAGCATGGGCTCTCTACATTCCCTGTAGAAAGTAGCTGGGAGATATCTGTCTTTTTAGGACAGATGTTCTCACATGCACTTTGCTGAGCATTTCAAGGGCGTGAATGGATTACGTTACCATAGCAAGTATGTTGCACCGAGAGACCAGACTGAAAGGGAACTGAAAGTTATGCACCATAACTCATGTTCCCTGAAGGAAGGGAACGAGGTGCAACATATCTGGCCCTTTTCAATGCTGAAAGCTCGGTGAAGTGCAATTTTGGAGAAAGATGGACGGGCGTCAGCCGCTTAAGTACCCAGAGGGCGGGGCCTCTGGTGCGGTGGTGATGCCCTAGCCGTAAAGGCGTGAGTATATTCCTTCAGGTAATCGCGCGGGGGCGCAATTCCCATAGCAAGTATGTTGCACCTCGTTCCCTTCCTTCAGGGAACATGAGTTATGGTGCATAACTTTCAGATCTAGTTTGTGCTGCAACCTACAAAAACAAACAAATTCTTGCACTTTTAAATCTTGTTTTTGATTGATAAACACACTTAAATATACCCTGATGCATGCTCAATAATGCTCCAGAGGACCAGACTTAGCTTTTTAGACGCTTAAATATACTGTAGTTGAAATAACATCACTGACTTTGTCTTGTACTAATGGAAGTTCTATCAGGTGATGCAGTGCTTAAAGTGTACATCAGGTTAAATCATTTTAGCTGTGTTATGGATATTACCATAGTTTTTGCTGTATCCACAATATTCCTACGCCCCATGATGCCTTGCGCGAATTATGGGAACGACTTCCGCCTGAAGTGAGAGCAGCAGTTAAAGCCCAGTCCACTGGCTGTATTTTTCACTTTTGTTTTTTTGTTTTGTTTATTTCTAATTAATTGCAACGGTTACTTCGTGTTGGGTTAGTGGGTGTTGCTGTCGGGTAGACGTTTGTTCAAAGTGCAGTTTTCACTTCATCCCAAAAATAAGTAAACGTGACAAATTGTTTTCCTGTAAAGATAAGCAAATTAATTTATGTTTAATAATATATTTTGCATTATTATGTGAAA
>JBBPBX010038214.1:5259-30518 GCA_038048925.1 Garcialebias charrua
TGGTTTCGGAGCAGAAACTGACAAACTCCCCCCTCCCCCACCCCCTCCTTCCCCGTCTGTGTGAAAATTTATGCTGTATTTACTTACAAGAAAAGTACTGTGCTAACAGAGAGGCAGTACTAATGAAACATACATAAATAAAATAAAAATAAACATAAATATGGCACGAGAACTAAAGTTGATGTTGAGAAGTAGATTTTTATTTAAATAATTTTTCAAACCAAGAACTTTGATTGTCTTGCTTGGAGGATTCTCGGTGGATCTGTGAACACACATATACAAAGTATTACTTTCCTACTTCAGCGTTCCATTTAAAACGTGCTAAGAGAGATGAGGTGATCAGGAAAGTTGATGCAGGAGAGAGCAAACAGGAAGTCGAGACGGAAGGTGCACAAGGAAGTTCAGGCCCCAAAAAGAGAGGGGGCCACAGAGGGTTTGTGGAAGTGTCAGAGGGAAGATGAGGAAGGCGAGGTGAAGTGGGAGGAACTGGATGTTTTTATAGCAGTCGCATAGGATGTTGATAAAACGCGGTATATATTTGGATTTAATGCTAAATAAATGGGAAGTGGGAAGTATTACCAGTATACTGCATTGAATTACAATTATTGACTATTTAAACTTTTATAATAAGCCTGTTAATTTAAATTAACAACCATAATCAGATCAAAATTAAGTTTAGGCATTTTAGGATAACAAGTCTTAGAAAAATTTAGCAGAAATTTATTTTTAGACTTGCCAGTAAATTCTGTCTTTTAAAAGTTTAACTAAATTGATAAAACTTTGACACTTATAAAGGATAAAAATATATATATATATTCTTGTCAAATAAATTTTTGACTAGTTGTAAGTTGAAACGCTCAGTTTAAATTCATCATTTTTAAACGATTTTTGCATACATTGAAAATGTTTTATCAATTTTAAAGAGCTGTTACACAGTTAAGTAGATTATAAGTGCTGTTTCCTTTTAAGAGTTATATAATGTGACTGTAATGATTAATAATAAAAATGCTTTATTAGAAGTAACTTTTCAGCAAGTAGGTTTAATACGCACAAGAATCCAGCCAACTCGCCAGGAGTGAAAGACACATTTCACTGTTAAAACCTAATTTTGGTGTTGTTTTCGCATAAATTATGACCATTAGAGGCAAAATGAGGTCTGGTATTTTTGAACAGGAATTAGAATAACATATCATTTGACCATACAATGCATAGGCTTTGACAGCAGTAAGAGTTGTTTTCATTCAAACAGATTGGGGCTGTGTATACAGTAATAATAATATGGAATATTAGAACGGGAAGTGCCACTCACAGACACGCCTTGACTGAATACACATTTTTTATTTTAATCAATACTTTTCTATTTAGGACATAATTTGGATCTAGGCAAAATCACCCAGCCCATGCTTTAACTTTTGATAGGTAAACCACTGAAAAGTGGTAAAATTTCTAGTTTCAGGTTAAATTGACAATTTTACTCATACGTAAATTAATGGTTTTAGATCTATTATGCAGATCAGATTAGAAGGATGCCTCTGTTGAAAATTCACTTTTATGTAAATGTACATTTAAAATTCCATTGTGCAAACCAGACTTGCAGAGGTGGCTCTTTTCAAGGTAATTGCTTATAGAATTAACATGATTACTTTGAATCTGGTTTGTTAAGGATTTTTACATTTTTCTATTTTCTCATTTTTTATTTATTTTAGAAGCAGCCTCGCGATGTTTGTGGAAAGAGGAAAACGTAAGTCCTGGACCTCACGACACTTGCAAAAACACATAGTTAGTAGTACATACAGTTCATTAAGATAGGACCATGTCAAACACACATGCAGCGTCTGAATTTTTGAATCACAAACTACTGTGGTTATTGATTGGATCGGATCAGATTCAATATTTAGGGCATGTCCGGAACTGGCTCTCTGACTTCACCGAGAACACCAAGGCTGGACTCCCAGGCGGCCCTGCTCAAAATAAACATTCGAGGGGCTTAAAGAACTATGGCACTGAACGAGGTCTGTGCACTGGACTTTTCTCTGAACAAATGACACCACAAAGACTTTCACAAAGTACTGTCAGAACACGGTCATCAAACACAAATGACCAGTATATGCGGTCCGGGTGTGATGGATCGATGATGAACAAAGATCTCGCCCAGAAACAAAGATCTCACTGGATGCTGTGACAATAGAGAGCTGAACAGGTTCTCCAGAAAGACAAAGAGAACAGGTCTTGAAGTCAACCACGCCAACTGTCCAGCTGAAGGTCATGCCCCCCGTATGGATCTGTGAAGATCTGTCAATAATCCTGGTATCGTGTTTCAAAACTGCAGTCTGCTTAATTTTATTTAATGTAACACATTCTCATGATATGGCCTGCTAGACAAGCAAGGCCACAGAATTTGTAGTTTATATTATGTGGGTCTGACGACTTATTTTTCCACTTCCAGTAAACTTCGTGATGGTACAGAGATAATGATCCCAGCTCATAACCCTGAAACAAGTTAATGTTTATATTTTCTTTTACAGATTAAAATTGTGCCTCCACAAACATTCATGCAAAAGTTTTGTGGAGCTGAAGGAAGGTCCTTGAACTGACTGAGTGCGTTTTGGTGGGTCTGGTTTGCCACAAGGAAGTTATTGTTAAAACAATTTTTATAGCTTTATGCTTTAAATCTTAGATTGTTATTTATACCATACCACTTTATTTATAGAGCACTTTGGCGGACGCGGGCCAACCAAGGTGCTGTACGATAGAAACAAGCCAAGCAGACAGGAAAACAAAACAAAAAAAAAGGGAAGAGAAAGTGTTCCTAGAAATAACTAATAATAATAAAGAATATATCACTAATAACATTAATGAAGGCTCATAAAAGGAAACAGCTCATTCATTGATTAGATGATCAGTTATACAAAAAATAACTTTTTAGATTTTTATATTCAACAGCATAGCCATTTAAAGGATCATTTAAGAAGCACGTTGTACTGTAGGATAAATCAGATAAACCTACAAACCACATTGCTTTATGTATGTTGTTTAATAAACAGGTATGTATATGTCATTTGATAAACAGGTATTTATTTTTTAACAGATCCAAAGAGAAAAGATGGGGGACGCCCTGGAGTTTTGGATCTATTCAAAAGGTTGATTTGAAAGGTTGATTTTGAAATGTGGTGGTTCTATATTTTTAAAACACGACTGACCCTGACTATAGACTGGACTTATTTTGAGAACATGAACCACATATGTCTGTCTATACAGCTGTATGTCTGTCTATATGTATATGTGTATGTGTGTCTATATGTATGTATGTCTGTCTGTACGTATATGTCTGTCTATGTCTGTATGTATGTTTTGACTTTTTCTACAGACTATGAAAAAGGTAAAGTATTTTAGGTGAGTATAAAACGTCTCCGTCTCCTGCTACTCATTTTGATGATCATGCTAATTAAGAATAACTTACTAATTAAAATAACCTCAAATCAGAGTGAGTGATTACTCATTTTCACTGAAGAATGAAATCATTTGTTGTTGTGTTGTTTTTGCCATTAAATACAAATGTTTTAGATAGTAAGAATGGAATTTTATTTTATGTTTAAAGAAACAATTATTATTATAGCCGATTACAGAATTTAGTTTAAGTTAAGTTAAGGAGTTACCCACAGTAACTAACTAAAAGTTTATTTTATTTTTGTGCCCATAAAGGGCTATTTTGTTGTGTGTTTGAGAATTATTTCCCACATCTTTGAAAGTGTATGAGTTCTATTTAATTGTTTAAGACAAATTAGATTGGTTCTTTTTTGGTTAAAACAAATTAGATTGGTTTTTTGGTTAAAACAAATTAGATTGGTTCTTTGGTTAAGACAAATTAGATTGGTTCTTTTTATTTTAAAACAAATTAAATAGCTTATTTCTTTTATTTGTTTAACACAAATAGATTAGTTCTTTTTATATATATATGTTTCTTCTCAAAAGTTCTATTTCTTTGGAAAAAGCTTAGTTTTTGTGGTTAAATAGACTAATCCCTGCTAAATATATTATTCCTTTTAAAACTTTTGACATAAGCCATAAAGTGAGACCATACTCATTGCAAAATTCTCCTCAAAATCAAAATCTTTATTTCTCACAAATATTGAAATAAGTCATGCAATATGACAATCATCACCACAGAGTTATCCAAAACTTTATATCTCTCAAACCATCCTAAAAATGTGATCCTGAATTTGTCAGGGCGTTACTGTGGAGGCACGGGACGGTGGTGTGAGTTTTTGCCCCTAATTAGAAATTCGGCCTCAGGGGATGTTTTTCCGCACCGCTCACCTGATTGATAATGATCAGTTTATATATGATAAAGAGGATGAAATGATGGAGATGTTCAATATTTATCATCTAAAACTAATTACTCTGACCCAATAATTATAACCCAGCTCACTTATATCAAATATTCTCTGTTCCCTTTTAACACTTATATTTGATATTACAAACATGTTGTTTGCTTTTCTCTGATACAGAAAAGACAGTCTTCTAGCCTTGACAATGTCTGGATAAGATGTTCTTGTAGGATCAGAAACACGACTTGTTTGTTTTATCTGTAAGACGTCAGAGCTTGTCAAACTCCACCTGCTTCTTGTTTAAATAGCTTGTCATGTCCAGTACAATTTGGAATTGTGCAGGACAATGTATTTGAGACCAAAACTAAGTTTCAAAAGACATTAAAAGCCATTCCCCTTTGCAAAGTTGTTTGTCTGATTTAACACTGTTCTCTTGTTTATCTTTGTGTGGTTTTTATTAAGGTAACAGGGGTTTAAAATCCCCATCACTTCTCTCCTGTTTTTTCGTTCAACCTTTATTTAGTCAGGTAAATCTCATTGAGCCTCGTGGACTCATTTACAAAAGCGACCTGCTACAAACTAAAGAATGATGAACAGCAATGATACAATTACCTTAAACAATAGAAAAAACTAGCAAAACATTATAAGGTAGATGTATAAAATCAAGAACAAATCTGCATTGGTTTTTGCCAGGATTCCAACAGATTCTTAAAACCATTAAGGTCAAGGTCGAGAGCTTCAGATCTTTTTGTAAGATATTCCAGGAAGCAGGCGCAGAATAGGAGAAGGCCTTTTTCCAAGTTCAGTCCTCACTGACGGAACACTGCACTGTTTCTTACTGTTCTTCTCCTTTCTCCAATTTTCCTTTGGATTTTATAAAACCACCGGCCTTTCTTTTCTTCCTCCCATAATTTTTGCCACCTTTCTTTCATTTTCAGTTTTATTATACCCTTTATTTCTTTTATACTAAGCCTAACATTAA
This sequence comes from Garcialebias charrua, assembly GCA_038048925.1. Lineage (NCBI taxonomy): Eukaryota > Metazoa > Chordata > Actinopteri > Cyprinodontiformes > Rivulidae > Garcialebias > Garcialebias charrua. The sequence goes on from JBBPBX010038214.1 coordinate 10,570, forward strand.
TATCTACCACCACGTCCCGACTAGTGCTCTCCTTATAGCCATCCTAACCGCCTTTTACATAAGACGGTTATGGCGCACAATTATTACGTATGACATGGCAGCTCTGCCTTTTTGTTGTAAAAATACAAAACGTCATGTGGCACATCGTTGCATAATTCAACATCTAGTAAATCATGACATTACGGAAGCGTAGTCTTTGACGGGTTGTCTATTTTGTGTTAAATTGGCCTGCAATAAAGTGTTTGGCAGATATCCTGTCAAGAGTTTGTCATGGTTTTTTTAAGTTTATTTTATTTTTTGCTTGCAACATCTAACATTTTTGGAGTGAAAACTGCACACTTTTTGTATTTAAAAGTGACTTTATGCTGAGTAAATGGGCACATATAAAACAAAAAAAATATTTTACTTTAAAAACGTTGAGCTCTTACAAAATGCAATGTAAGCTTTTATACATGGCCTATCTAGTCCCAGTATGTACACATTTAAAACTGCTGGGTTAAATTAAACGAAATTCGTTACCCAAATGGGTCAAATTCAGACCGAGCTAACTTTAGTTAGTTTTAACTCAGCAGGGTTGGGTTAACTGTTTGACACAGCAAACTGGGCTAGCTTTTCTACTCAAAAATTGAGTTAAAATGACAAATTTGTTGACTAAAATGTGGGCTTAAAACAACCCAAACTCTATGTTAGAAAAGTTAGAGCTAGCTGACCAATTTTAGTAAAGCACTCACTCAGTGTTTCCCCTAGTTATCTTGCCATGGTGGGGTGCTCTCATCCATTTTTGTTTTCTGGGGGTGACAGAGACATGTTTGAATGTAGCTGGTACCAACAGATTTGACTCTGGGGTGTGGGGGGGGGCAGCTTGAGAGAAGAGGCAGTGTGAGCGCATCCTTTAGCTTTTTAGCTAGAGAGCCTGTATTTCACACCACTAGCTTAGTGCTATGTCAGTGCCAGGTGGGCAAGTTTGGTTTGGCAGGCGGGGTGCTCAGTGCTGTTGACGGGGTGGGGCACTCTGCTTGTATAATGGTAGGGAAAACACTGACTCACTTTTTAGTACAAAGTTATTAACAAAACCAAAAGGATTAAACATAATCTTACAAATTACTTTTACTATTTTTATTTTATTTTTATTTTTGCCTCGCTCTGGTCACAAACAGCTGCTTCTGCTTTTTCTCTCCCGTCTTTCTTCTTCCTGCTCGGCTCTCTGTTTTGTCTGCAGCTCCTCGGCACTCATCTCTCAAACGTAAATTGAGATTATGGATTTGGTATGGACGATCAACTCTATTGACAAGATTTTTTTCTACAAAGCGACAAGGTCCGGGGGAGCCAGATGCCCAGCACAGACACACTCGGGAGGATACGTCATGGATTCCTGGGGAGAGTGGAAGGTGATGTGTCTCTCAGTCCTGTCTGTGGAGGACATTGAAGATGTTTACATAATTGGATTCATGATGGCAGGCGCTTTGCTGTTCGGCATCTGCGGAGCCCTGTTCTATCGGAAACTGAGGAAGACTTCAGCGGCAATTACGGCCATGGCTAAGCTTCCGAGTCAGAGTGAAAGTTTGATCCGTGCTGTGGCCTAACTAAATCAGCTGCTTTACTAGCTTAACCGTAAGGTGGAGGCGATTTATGAGAATCGCAGACCACCCACGGCTTCTGGGACTCATCAGCGTGGTGGGTTTAACCTGGAGGAGGATTCATAGCATGGATCAGTGGAACGGATTCCCACAATTAGACCATTTTGGATTTGGATCGTCCAGATGGACACTCAAGGCTGCAGGAAAAAAAACTGTCTGCCTGATGAAAATCAACAATGAAGCTTATCTGAATCTGACTCCCCAACAGCCTTGGAAATGGGCTGACTATCAAACTTCTTCTGGGTCATGAGTAATTGAGGACAACAACTGCATCTATCCCCCCCCCCCTCGGGTAACTTTCTGTGAGCACTTATCAGAACTGTGCTGGCTGGAAAACATAATCAGAACTGTGGCTGATCTGAAAAAGGCTCATGGAGTAATCTCACCGCCTGGACCTCAAATGCATATGTAATCTGTCTTAACTGTGATTGCTGGTAGAGTTTTTTTATGTCTCAAATTGTGTCCTAATAGACAAGATGTGAAATATCTTTTTTTGTAATACCATTATCTACCCTCATGGTTCTTCTCCCTTTTTCATATCTAAGATTATTATTCTGATAAGGAATAAGATGGCCGTGCTGATAATCAGCTGCAGCTTCGTACACTTAAGTCCCTCTTTCGGACGACTGTGCGTACATATTCCCGTTGTACCTTGGTGCAATGTCAATAAAGATATTCTGATTCTGATTCTGACAACTTAAAGCAGATGTCCAGTCAGATTTTGTAAACTTCTGGCATGAAAATGGTGAACTGTGAAGTGACCTAAACACTGTAACAAAATTTCACCCAATATTTGGTTAAACCAACCTAAGGTATGACCCAACAGCTTTTCCCCAAAAATCCAGTTATCAAAATTACCCAGCAGTTTTTAGAGTGTACAAAACAAATGGTGTATTTGATTTTATTTCTGCTTTTTCCACTCAGGGGCTTAATTTAAAACAATATAAGTAACACAACATACTGTACGTGAAGTGCTTTGGGGTCCCTCAAAGTGGGCTGGAAAGCGCTATACTGTATAAGTAAGCTCCATTTACCATTTACTATTTACCATAAAATACAAAAGGCATATTCGATTTTGCTATCTTAATGTATAGAGAACGCTTTATTTCAAACTATGAGTATACAGTATTAAATAAATGTATTATGTCACGTTTTCCACTTTAACTTGCAGTAGACCAAATTTAGCATATGCAGTGTCCCATACTTAACTACCTGGAGAAAAACATGGTGAGAAGGTTAATGGGGTCAGCGTCCTGGTCAAGTCACGTGTCTGTCTGTCACAGGAATAAACACAGCACAAACAGACCCACAGCTAACAGATAATTAGAGTTCAGTTCACACAGTTCACTCGGCCTTCACGCTGCTGGCCAGGCCTGTCGCAGGAAAACAAGTATTTAAAGAATTGAAGTAAATAGAGAGAATTATATTTTGGCTGGACACTTTTTTGTTTTTCTGTGCTAAGCAAATCATGACAGTTTCTTTTGTTTAGAGTTTTATTACATAAGAAGTAATTACACAGAAAAAGAGGGCATGTGTAGAGTACAGAAAGTTGTTTTTTGGCATCTACAGATGGCAGTGTTGCACAGATAAAAGTGGCTTTAGGACGTTTTATCCCATAAAGTCCAGTAGTTTCTGGTTAGCAATGCACTGAATACAAGTTCTTTTTTTCCCCCATTTAAATTTTTTTTTTCATTTAAATAAACTTGATCATGGCTCTGGTTAGAGCTGCCTCATGTTAACTTGCAAACCCAGGTGTCATTATTGCCTGATTAAAAATAAATCCTTGTTGCACACCATTTAAAATAGTTTGGTTGCAGGAATGTGTAAAATGATGAGGTTGACTGCTGCAGACCTGTGATGGTCGTGAGTAAACAAGGCCAGGGCCATGAATGACAGGGAGTGTTGGTTTTGTCTGCGTGTGTGAGTGGTGAGACACCGGAAATGCTTCCCTATCTGTCTGACTGACTGTAGGTTTGGGCTCACATCAGCACACGTGGGCTGCTTTTGTTGCACAGTGTGACAGGTGTGAGACGAGAGATTTATAACCTGCTAAGGTGAGCGCTCTGGGCACCCATTACCCAAAAGGTCTGAGTTTGTCCACCACCTTTCATACCAGTTTAGAACTGAGATCACATTATGTTGAGAAATGATGACGTTGTAACCGTTTGGGTCAAAGCCTGAAACATCGTAACGTTATGTGCAATCTCATGTAATATGACTCTCAGCTAAAACAATATATTTTAATTCATAATCTATACAATTAGCAGAGTTAGCTAATATACCGTATTTTTCGGACTATAAGGCGCACTTAAAGGGGACCAAATGTAGGATATATAATTTTTTGTGGTTTATCTGTGGGCTATCCAGACCATTTTCAGTCAATTTTATACACAAAATAATGCTTAGATTAAAAAATATCCCCTTTCTAATTCTGCCAAATTTCACTTCCGTTCTAAACGACCGGTTTATGAATAATGAGGTCTGAAAGCCACGCCCTACAAAGACCTATTTACATTAACTACGCCCTCTGCAACAGCCAGTATCTCTAATATGTTGTTATTTTAAAATTAGCTCTTTTTTATTACTCATTTGACTTACTGTTAGTGCTAGTAGCTTAAGATAACTTACCAAAAGCCCTCTGCGCGCGCCGCCATTTGCAGCTCCTTTTTTTAGCATTAGCTCCGAGGCTAATGATAGCTTTTCCTCTCCGAGCGGGCGGTGTGCTCCGCTCGTTGCATGCGGCGCTTGTTGGAGCGTGCTTCAGTCCACACACAAAGTTCACAGAATGTCTCCAGTTAATTTATCCGCATGAGGCAACTTTTGACCGGACCCCCGGACGTCAAAAGTCAGTAGCTCGCAACAACTCCCGCACGCAGATGGTGTCTTCGCCGGCGGTCTGCAAAACAAAAGGCTTAAAAAAAAAAAAAAGGAAATCCGCGACCGTGACGCGAACCTGTGTCCTTCGGATGACGAGTCCGGTTCATTACCTCTGGGCCAACCGTGCAGTTGTGCAAAAACAGACTTTCGTCGTATAAGAAATAATCACAACCACCTACATTTAGAACGCTGAAGTTTTGATTAGATTTTGATGAAGTGAAAGGTATTCTTAAAATAAATAAGTTGCTAATCTGAAAATATATCGATCAGTGGTGCTTGATGGCTCTTTTTTATTACTCATTACGCGAAGAGAGTGTGTGTGTGCACAGTTTTCTGCCGGCTTCGCGTTGGGAGCGATATTACACTAAAAATTGAACTAAAACGTAAAAATAACAATTATAAAGTATTATTATGTCGATGTATATATCTAGTCTCACCCCGATTTCTCCGAAACAAAAGGCTTTAAAAAAAAGGGGGGAAAAAAAAAGATGCCGTTGACGGGACGCGATCTCCGCTCTCCTGCGTGGCGGTCAAGTGTCGTAACCGCTCAACCAAACTGACAGTTGTGCAACAGTAGTCCTTCATCATATAAGAAACAAGTCCAAACCGCTAGAGTGTGTGTGCACAGTTTTAACGAGACAGAGTTCATTCAAACAAGGTAATAAAACATTCTGGTTTTACTCGAGATGTGCTGCATGGCTGGAGCAGGGCAAACCCCTAGCCCCCCATGGGCTAAATAAATGAATAAATGACCGCCAGGTCAGCTCCTAAACCGCTAGGCAACCGTGACATCTTTTATACTCAAGTGGGTGGAGCATCACCAGGGGTTGCTAGGTGAGGGGCTGGACTCAGGTTTGAGGTGATTGGCTACGGTTTGTGACATCACAAACCGCAGGAAGTGTGAAACGGAGCGTTTTTAATCACAGACAAATAAATCTACTTAGAGTAAATAAACCACTGGGTGCATTTTTTTGGCACAAGGACTGTTTTTTTATGAAGTAAATACCCAAAGTTTAGTAAAAAAACATTAAAAAGTGAATTTTGCATGTGTGGTCCCCTTTAAAATCCTTTTAATTTTCTCAAAAATTGACAGTGAGCCTTATAATCCGGTGTGCCTTATGTATTAATTCTGGTTCCTCAAACCTATTTTATGTGAATGAGTTGAATAAAGTTTGACTTGACTGTTTTGTTTTAATGTGCCTTATAGTCAGAAAAATATGGTAAATTAGCTGAGGTGACCTTCTTTAATAGGACTGACCTCAAAACGTACCGTAATCATAAACAGACAATTATTTTCTAAAAGTTGCATTAAACTCCTTGTTCATGGATCATGAAATATTTTTCTATAAATTTTAAGAAGCCTTGAGCAATCTGTTAGTGCTTAGAATGTGTTGAGTATCATTCTTTTACCACTACACTATATTTTAGGTCGAAACTTGTAACATTGACTTTGCAGCCATTTGTGTATTTTTTAGGTTCAGTTGACTGTGGCGCCTTGTTGAATTTGGTAAAAAAGTTACCAGTTTTAGATGTAAAGTACGTCCTGTGATTACTTTCTGAGACTTTCATTAAAATCATTAAAATCTGATGCTTTATGAATAATTTGGTAATAGTCCGACATGCACACTAACACAGACAAAATCATTATCACATGCCTTTTGTCAGCTGATGAGAATTAAAAATAATGCTAGAGTTTGATATTAAACTTTGAACCACCAAACCATCGTAATATCTCAGATCTTCCTCAAGATGAGAGTCTGCGATGGAGTTAAATTCAAAGCAGTCTGCTCCTCAGTTAACTTGTTTTTTATATACTGTATATGAATGTTTCTGTTCAGTGCCCTGAGATGATTTCTGTTGTGACTTGGCCCTATACAGTATTAATAAACTAAATTGAGTTGAATTGATCTGTATTACAGGTACTGTAGATATTCAAAAGACAGCTACAAAAGGTCACTTTACTAAACATATTTAAATAGTGTTATAAGTTCATCACAGATTAAAACTAATAGAATATATCTTTATTGACATTGTCATTGCACCGGGGCACAAAACAACGTAATTGATTACGCACATCCGTCTTAAGATAGGGGCGAGTGCACGAAGTCGCAGCAGTATGAAACCGCGCCACCACAATCAGATATGGAAAAAGGAAAATACAGATGGGTATCATTGGTATTCAAAAAAAGAATCTATCATAATTTGTCTTCTTAAGACACTCCATGATAAAGTCCCAAAAACTCTACCAGCATTAAGCACAAAGAGACAAGACATGTTGCAGTTTGATGACAAGCAAGGAGGAGATCAAGTCTGTGAGTAACATTCAGATAAGCACAGTCCGCAGTTGTCTCAGCTCGGCGCCATCCAAGCGCACACACAAGCCGTTTACGCATTGGCCAGCCCTCAATGGCCCGGGGCTCCCCTGGGGGCCACCCGCGTTCATTACGCATTTGCCGCAAAGCCGCCTTGAAGTGGGTGGGCAGTTCTCTGGAAGTGGGTGGGGTGCTCTCTTCACGTGGGTGGAGTGTTCGTGTTTTAAGAGAGGAGACTCGGCAAAAAAAAAATTGTTAGCTGGATATATATATATTAGTGTTTCTGCGTTTAATTTTTGTTAATAACTGATCACAAATCAGCTTATGTTACAACGTAAATAACACGAAGCGCACACCCATTTCCGCCTTTCAGCGCGACCTGAATGTCATTAAACAATAACTAATATTGTCTAACTGTTGCGCGCAGCCAGGGTTTTAAAATATAACGAATAATCTCTAACTTTTACGTGCAGCTAAAATGTCAAGAGGAGTGATTCCTATATGGGGAAGTTGGACACCTGAAAATTCAGTCCGTCCGAATAGCTCAACGAGTTAATGCATTGTCGTTTTGACCGGGAGAAGTGGGTTCGCTTCCCGCCTGGGACAAAGTTATTTTACTTTTTTTTTCTTTATTCACATTTTCTTTTAAATAAAAAGGAGTTTGTTTGGTTAACAAACTCCTTTTTATTTACTCCAATAAAAAAATAAAAAAAAAATAACTTTGTCCCAGGCGGGAAGCGAACCCACTTCTCCCGGTCAAAACGACAATGCATTAACTCGTTGAGCTATTCGGACAGGACTGAATTTTCAGGTGTCCAACTTCCCCATATAGGAATCACTCCTCTTGACATTTTAGCTGCACGTAAAAGTTAGAGATTATTCGTTATATTTTAAAACCCTGGCTGCGCGCAACAGTTAGACAATATTAGTTATTGTTTAATGACATTCAGGTCGCGCTGAAAGGCGGAAAGGGGTGTGCGCTTCGTGTTATTTACGTTGTAACATAAGCTGATTTGTGATCAGTTATTAACAAAAATTTAACTCAGAAACACTAATTCAGCTAACAATTGTTTTAGGGGTTTCTCGTTTCTGTAGTTAAATTTGAATGAAATTCAACCCTCGCGCTGAGGTTGTTTGAATGAGTCCCGCCCCTGCTGCAAACAACGAATCAAATGTGAGCAGTACATGACGTGAAACTAGCCCTGTCGGGCTCGGCTCGATGGAACCACGGTGAAGATGGTTCCAGAACAAGGGTGGATCCCGGGCGGAAAAGGTAAATGCGAAGACGCCGAACCCGGGTTATGCCTAGTACCCACTGCCCCCTTTGTCGAGCGGCCGAAGCGGCCGGTTTACATTCAAAGTCTATGGAGGAGACGCGTGGAGTCACGGCGAACAAGGAAGCGGCGCGGTTCGAGTGATCGAAACGGCGCGGCGGCAGCCTTCACGGGCACGCGCGCGTCCGCCGTCGAGCCGCCGACGTCCCAAATGTTGATCTCTGGCGGCTCGACGCATCCGGCAAACAGTCGGGAGAGCCTCGCTATCTGATTACACAACCACAACGGGACTTTTGTTGGACTTTTTAAACTTACCGGATCGACCCTCCATGAATTGGAACCAAACTCCGGTAATAAACGTGGCATTTTTACAGTTGCTGCTGACAGGCTGCTGTTCTCTCCAGTGTAGATCACCCCAAACATAAAAAAAAACGTTTTATCTCATCAAAGACCGTCGGAAGTGCAGTCAACACAACAACTGAACCCGGAAAACAAGCTAGAGACCCCTCCCTCTGCTGCCCCCTAGTGGGCGTCATCAGACGGTCTTCAGTGGCCAGTGGGACCGTGACCAGCGGCCAAAAGGGGACGGCAGGCGCGTTTCGAGTTGTGCAGTGGGGACCAGGCATTAGAAGCTGGGAGAGCCGGGGAGGGCCGGCCAATGCGTAAACGGCTACAGAGATCTCTGGGGGGAGGGGGGGAGGAAAGCGTGTTCTCTCAGCTTTCGACTCCAGGAGAAGAATTTCCACACAGCCTTCATTCAAGGTCGCTCAGAGTCCAGATTAGATAGTTGCTTTGTTTATCTTCAGCTCAGGCCACAGTGTACTTTTGACTGCAGCCTTCCAAGTCCAGGTGCTGTTCAGGTCCAAAATCGCCGAATCATATGAGGTTCCGAGCTACGAACCCCCATCTGTGCCCTGATTGAGTCCGGACGGCTGTAAACGAGTTCCAAAACGCACCGCAGGTCCGCGGTGGTCTACCGCTGCTCCCATCGTGCGGTTCAGTTCGTACAACAGCTGGGATGTGGAGCTCATAGCCCGGATCAGAGAATCTTGCTGATCAGGAAGTTTCGCCAGCGCGCTGATAGCCGCCGCAGTCTTCCTCAGCTTCCAGTAGCAGACAGCTCCGCCAACGCCAAAAAACAGAGTAGCTGCCACCAATATCCCAATAATCCACAAATCTTCCACGTCTTCGACAGACAGGACGGTCAGACACATTGGCTGCCACTGGCTCCACAAGTCCATAATGTATCCGACAGCGTGCATGTCGGAGGGGCAAGCCGTTTCTCCTGGCCCGGTTCGCTTCGTGGAAAAATTTTTATCTATAGAGGAAACAGCCCAATTAATTAAATCCATCTCAAATTGGTTCGAGTGAGCGCTGAAGAGTTACCATACCATACCATACCATTTTATTTATAAAGCACTTTAAACAGGAACAAGTCCACACCAAAGTGCTGGACAAACAAACACGCAACAGGCAACACAGACAATGAAGTACAACACGAAAAACATAAAAACATTGCAGATCATAAATCAAACGATCCAATACAAATCAGCTGGCATTGAAAGCGATGGAGTAGTAGTGAGTTTTTAACCGGGATTTGAAAACCGAGAGGGAGGGGGCCTGTTTGATGAGCAGCGGTAACTCGTTCCAGAGTCTTGGGCCTGCTACAGAGAACGCCCTGTCACCCCTGCGCTTAAGGCGAGTTTCTGGAACTATTAAGAGTACCTGATCCTCTGACCTCAAAGCACGTGGAGGGACATATGGGTGTATCAGATCCGAGAGATAGGCGGGGGCGAGACTGTTCAGCGATTTGTAGACATACATGAGAATTTTGAATTGGATTCGAAGATGAACCGGTAGCCAGTGAAGGGAGGCCAAGACTGGTGTAATGTGCTCTCTTTTGCGTGTGCTGGTTAAAAATCGGGCAGCTGCGTTCTGAACCAGTTGTAATCGTGCAATGGTGGCTTGACTGACGCCAAACAGAAGTGAATTGCAGTAATCAAGCCTAGATGTAATGAATGCGTGAATCACTGTCTCCAGGTGCTTTTTGGATAATATGGGCAGTTACAGACGAGACAAAAAATGTTATCCATAGAAAGCCATTGTAACATTGAACAAAGTACATTTTTGTAGATAATGGTATAAATTGTTGTGAAGTTGCTATCTGTAATTTTACAGGTTGTACTCTTTACATTTTATTGTAAATTGTATTATTATTTTGGAAAGCACATGAATCTAGATGTTAAAAGTGTTTCTGAGAAAGGAATAAAATGTTTTCCTAATAGAAACGATTCTTGAAATATATGAAAAAATCCACTATGACAAACAACAATCCATTTTTCTAACAGTTAAACTTTGGGAAATATCCAATCCACCATCTGCTCTTGGCCAAATCTTTTTTAGTTTACGAATCGAACCAACAAATCTACAAAATAAAATACCCTCAGTTCTGACATTCAAACTGCTCTTTTGCATGTAAAAAACAAAAACACATAAAATGCTGTTTATGAACTCCAGTTTTGAAATCAGCACAGCCATTACATATAAAAACCTCACCCATTGACGAGGACTCTTGTTTTGAACTTTGGCGTTCCACAGGGTTATGTATTCAGTCCATTATATTACCCATTCAAAACAGAGAACAATGCACAACACTGAGCCACAATAAAAATAAATTTCAAGTTTATTAGAAGATACAAAACTTGCTGCTTTCTAGTATAAAAAAACAAAAACCTGATGTGAGCAGAGGTTACAGTGGTTTAAAAGACGAGCACGAGGAGTCATCAGCAGCACCAGTCTGGTGGGTCAGAGCATAACAGCACCTTCAGTTTTCTAGGTGTATGCATAAATGAAAACTCAAGATTCACTAAAAATACTCAAAGGTTTTAGTCTTTTTCAACTTTTATCAATGCACTCATAGCTTCACAGTATGTCACAGTATCAAAGGCTGTGTATGTCTGCAGAGCCAGATCACTTCATCATGTTACCTCACAGGAATGATAAAAAAAGGCGTTCAATACAGAAACAACTTTATTTGTAACAGAAGATGTTTCACTTCTCATCCATCTTCTGTTACAAATAAAGTCCAGTTGTTTCTGTACTGAACGCCTTTTTTGATTTTATCATGTCCTGGATGACTGAAAATCACCAGCATCTCACAGGAATGGCTCTTCCATCTCAACAGGACATCACAAGCGCCACTTACTTTTTTATTTATTTATAAAAAAAACATCCATCCATCCATCCATTTTCGTCCGCTTATCCGGGGTCGGGTCGCGGGGGTAGCAGCCTAAGTAGGGAGGCCCAGACTTCCCTCTCCCCAGCCACATGGAGCAGCTCCTCTGGGGGAATCCCAAGGCGTTCCCAGGCCAGCCGAGAAACATAGTCCCTCCAGCGTGTCCTGGGTCTTCCTCTGGGTCTCCTCCCGGTGGGACATGCCCGGAACACCTCACCAGGGAGGCGTCCAGGAGGCATCCTAACCAGATGCCCGAGCCACCTCAACTGGCTCCTCTCGATGTGGAGAAGCAGCGGCTCTACTCCGAGTCCCTCCCGGATGACTGAGCTTCTCACCCTATCTCTAAGGGAGAGTCCAGACACCCTGCGGAGAAAACTCATTTCAGCCGCTTGTATCCGAGATCTCGTTCTTTCGGTCACAACCCAAAGCTCATGACCATAGATGAGGGTGGGAACGTAGATCGATCGGTAAATTGAGAGCTTTGCCTTTCGACTCAGCTCTCTCTTCACCACGACAGACCGGTACAGCGCCCGCTTCACTGCGGACGCTGCACCTATCCGCCTATCGATCTCACGCTCCAGTTTTCCCTCATTCGTGAACAAGACCCCGAGATACTTAAACTCCTCCACTTGGGGCAGGACCTCCTCCCCGACCCGGAGAGGGCACGCTACCCTTTTCCGGCTCAAGACCATGGCCTCGGATTTGGAGGAACTGATCCTCATCCCGGCCGCATCACACTCGGCTGCAAACCGCTCCAGTGAAAGCTGTAGATCTAGATCTGATGAAGCCAAAGTGTTGAGAGGATCCGTTTTGGTGGCCTTAGAATCGCTTCTCTGTTTTTTGCAGATGATGTGGTCCTATAAAAAAACAAGTACAAAAAAAACGTACAATGTCAAACATGGCTCGAGACTTAAGGCATGCATAGCACAAAAGAGAATAAAGGCACATAAACAAAAACAAAAATGTGTTCTGGGCAGCTTACAACAGAAATTCGTTACAGATTGTTTTAGTTTTTAAAGCTTTTGCATTAGTACAATACTTTAAAGTAGATAAGTAAGAGGAAATATAATTAGAAAACACTATAAATCTAGGTTTTAGCAAGGAGAATTTACAACTGTGGATGTAAAATTTGGCTAAGAGTAGTATTAAATTTACAACAAAAACTTTCTCACTTGAAATATTTGGACAAAAGAAACCAAACAGTATAATTTTAGCGTCAAATGGTAGGTCAATTTCTAACTTTCTATTTACATACATGAAAATGTCTTTCCAGAACACCTGAGTATGAGAACAGTCCCAGAAGAGATGGATGATGGTCTCCTCAGAGCTGTGGCAGAGTGAACACATTGGGTCTACGTTTGGACGGTACTTGGAGATTATATAGTTTACAGGATAACATTTATGCAGAATCTTTAGGGACACTTCTCGAATCTTATTAGTTATAAAGTATTTTCTAGGTAACAACCAAACATCTTTCCAACAGATATCATTAAATAAATTATCCCAGAAGAATATAGAAGCAGGTTTACTAATACATTCTCTACTTATTAATTCTCTAATACATTTGTTATTTGTTTTTTCACTTAAGAAAGGGTCAGAGTTAACAATGAATAATTCTACTTACTCTTACAGTGAATTTTTAACTACGTATAACTTTCCAGTACTACCAAAAGAATTTGCAATTGTTTTTGATGCAATTCCATCTGGTGTGAAAATGCTGATGTCAAATCCTGTACAAAACAAGCGCCACTTACACACCATGGACCCCAACCATCCACAGCGTCATCTTGTCACAGTCCTGCCATGTGGAAAACTACAGAAGTGTGAAATACAACAGCAATATATTCAGACAGTCTCTACCTCAGGCCTTAAGACAATGAAAAACATGAAATCAGTGCTATTTGACATGGCTTCATTTATTCACAGTGTCTTGAAACTCATCACAGCTTACTTCTATGTGTATCATAAGGTTAGGGATTATGCAGATTGGTGATGTTAACATTAGCAACGTAACCCCTCAGTTGCTAGTGGGGGTGAGATGAACTATCGATGCTAACATTAACATCACCGATCCTCATAATCCCTAACATTGTGCTCCAGTTGCTGATGAGATTGTCAAACCTTGACTGAAGTCCTAGTCGTTTAAGGATCTATTTTGATTGTTGTTGGTTAACTGTGCTAAGCTTAGTTTAAGCCACATTTTGGAATAAATGCTCAAATACCGTTGTTAACCTCACTTCGCAAGATTCATTTTGCTTGGTTACACTTTGGATCAGTTGTTTCCGCATTGGATCTATTGCTCTGCCTATTGAATTGTTGTTTTCCACTCTGTGCTACTAAGGATGGCACATGACTGTGACTGATGATGACATCTTTTAAAGAGTAAGCATCCTCTTCAGATTGCAATTCATTTTTTTATTAACTAAATGAGGTGTCATTGGACACCTCACAAGACTGAGTCCGTCATGGTAACCTGAGTGTCAGTGCTGACACCACTGTAGTTTCCTTCAGCGGCTCTTGATTTAATGTGTAGTGACTCGATGGCCATCTGGACTGGCATCGATTCCCTACTGGGGGAATATGTAGCATGACGATGTGCTCTCCAGACCACGACCTCTGACCCTGAGGTCATCTTTCATTACCACCCTGAACTGGTTCGCTTTAAAGTTACTTTTGGTCTGAATAATGTCTGATGTTTTCACACGTTCGTTTCTTTTAAGCTTTTGATAAAGAAAAACGCGTTCATGAAAGGAAGTCACACAAAAACACTTGTGTGTGGCGTGTTCAGTTCTGTTTTCCATCATTCCCACCCTGATGTGTTTTCGTGTTGTTCATCATCTTCATTATTTCTGAGAAAGGATAAACAAGTTTTGCTCAGGAACAATTTCTGTTAAAGCCAAGTAGAAAGTGATACAGTACAGAAGATAAAACATGTTTCCTCTGCAAAGCTTACTTTACAACTTTGAGATAGATGACTGCAGGGTCTGACCCACCCCCTGTTGGTGTTGAACAGGTACAGCACACCTGTACGCCTCAGGTCCTGGGGGGCAAACTTCATGCCAGCTGATTCTCCTCCTCTTCTGCAGCTGGGTGTCGACACAGAGCATGTCAGGTCTGGTTATGACATTCAAGCCCATTCCAATTGATAAAACATTATTTCCTGGCTTCAAGTGTCAGTAGATTTTTCATCCATTCAACTTTTATTTATACAGGTTAAATGGTAAATGGAGCTTATTTATATAGCGCTTTCCAGCCCCCTATGAGGGGCCCCAAAGCGCTTTACAATACCAACCATCCACCCATTCATACACCGGTAGTGGCAGACTGCCATGCAAGGCGCCATCCAGTCCTACCGGGAGCAACTCGGGGTTAAAGTGTCTTGCCCAGGGACACAACGACACATGGTGTGGGGAACCGGGATTCGAACCTCCAACCTTCTGATCGGGGGACGACTGCCATTACCACTACGCCACGGCCGCCCCAGGTTAATCCCACTGAGCCTCGGGGACTGATTTACAAGAGAGACCTGCTTTAACAAAGAGTGATGACAATAGTCAATTACTACGGAAGCGTAGTGCTGCCACCTATTGAAAATATTTTTTGGGGCTTATGTAGTAATAACGTGATATGTATCACGTAATTACGTGATACGTATCACGTAATTACTACATAAGCCCACCAAAAAAAATTTCAATAGGTGGCAGCACTACGCTTCCGTAAAATAACAACGACAACAATAGACAATCATAAAAGAGGTATACGACTTTTTTGTAATGTTTTTTTTACAAATTTAAATAAAATGGTAACCAAAAGGACAGTCTAAAGGAAAAAGTAGCAAAATATATATATTTTTTAAAGCAGCTAGATTATAAGGCGGTGTAAAAAACTAAAAACAGGAACATGTCTGCAATGGTTCTTGCCAGGAAATAACCTAATCTGATCAAATCTAGTAATATCTTTCATTCAAATTCCAAAGTAAACTTTTATCAAGTACCCTGATGCATGCTCAATAATCCAGGTAGAAAAATCTAAAAAAGCTAAGTCTGGTCCTCTGGACATTCAAAAAACAAAAAAAACAAAACAAAGCAAAAAATTGTAGAAACGTTTCGTCTTTCGTCCGAAAGACTTCCTCAGTCTGAGGTGCTGGGTTCAGCTCAGTCTTATAAATAGCACCCTCTCACAGTGTTACACAACCAGTTGGCTGATGACAGCCTGAAACCAGCTGCTCACATGATCAAGGAGGACCATCAGCCTAACAATGGATCGTTAGCACCCTGATGGTTGTTTGCTATTCACTATTGAACCCAGCACCTCAGACTGAGGAAGTCTTTCGGACGAAAGACGAAACGTTTCTACATTTTTGCTTTGTTTTTTTTTGTTTGTTTTTTGAATGTCCAGAGGACCAGACTTAGCTTTTTTAGATTTTATCAAGTAGTTGAACGTTCTCTAAATTGTTAAACAAATTGAATTTTGTTCCCAGAATTCTTTTGTTTTAGATAAAAGAGACTACAGCGTGCGCTCTCAGGACATGATTACCTGCAGCGTTCCCTCAGTGAGGACTGAACTTGGCAAAAGGGCCTTCTCCTACTTCGCTCCTGCTTCATGGAATATCTTATAAAAGATCTGAAGCTCTCGACCTTGACCTCTAAATGGCTTTAAGAATCTGTTGGACTCCTGGCAAGAACCAATGCAGACATGTTCCTGTTTTTAGTTTTCTACATTTACCTTATAATCTATCTGTTTTGCTAATTTGACATATTTTTTAACTTGTAAAAAAAATCTGTATGCCTCTCTTGTGATTGTCTATTGTTGTCATTGTTGTCATCATTCTTTGTTGAAACCAGGTCTCTCTTGTAAACAAGTCCTCGAGGCTCAATGGGGTTAACCTGCCTAAATAAAGGTTGAATGAAAAAGTCTAAGTACGTACAGTAGTTAACTTCTTCAAACTAGTTATTATCCAATTTCTTACTGTTATTTTTGTTGTTCATGCTTCCATTTTGATTAATTATTTTTATAATAAAAACCATAGGGAGTGGTGGCACAGTGGCTAGAGAAGGTGAGCCTGTGATCGAAAGCTCGCTAGCTCGACTCCCCGGACAAACAACATCAAAATACAGGTGGGAAAGGTAAAACACTAGCCTGGTTAAAACCAGACCCTGTCCTTCACTTCGCTGAAGGGAAATGAGAATTGAGCGGAGCTGTGCAGGAGGGCGAGGGCCAGGTAAAACACCTACACCTGCCTCCCACCCAACTTTATAATAAAACTTCAAAGATAAATTTGGTCTCCTCATTTGGATGAATATTAATTTGTTATGGTATATAGTTCTGAATATTAAAGGGTGAAAATACAGTATTAATGAAGCTGTTGCTTGTCATTAAACCGACCTACTGGTGCTTCAATGAGTCCGGTAGGACTGGAAAGCACCTTGCATAGTAGTCTGCCGCTACCGGTGTATGAATGTGTGTAGCACTTTGAGATTTTCACTAATGAAAAGTGCATTATAAATTGAATTCATTATTATTATTATTATTATTATTAAAGTGTAATAAAGTGAGGAGCAAGTGTCAGTGACATTTGATCTTGAGGGGATTTATTACTGCTGTAAGTTGCTAATTGTATTTTTGTTCAAAGTGAAATGCAACTTTATAGTTTATACACCTAAAAATATCCTTAGAGCTTGTTCCAACACTGTCCAAGCATTTTCCCAGAATTAGCCAAATAATGAAAACAAAAGTAAAATTAATTAATTAATTGATAAATAAGAATGTTCTCATGCATACAAGATAACTAAACAATTATCTCGTTACTAGTGAGTTAATATTTAATTAATTCTCTAATCTGGCTGAAGCTATTTTCTGGAAGGACAAACACACTGTGAACATTTATTAGGGCAAACAAGATAACTAAACAATTATCTCGTTACTAGTGAGTTAATATTTAATTAATTCTCTAATCTGGCTGAAGCTATTTTCTGGAAGGACAAACACACTGTGAACATTTATTAGGGCAAACAATGATGTAGGTTCTCAAAAGGTTTAATTAAATTTAAAATGGTAAAAAAAAAATAAACAAGATAAATTATTTTCCCTGAGGGCTGAAAGAGTCTGCTGGAATTTGTTAATGAAGTTGAAACAGAGTTGGTACAGGTAAAACAAAAAGAATAGAAGCTGGGGGGAAAAATAGCAAACGTAGGTAAAAGCTAGAAGTAGCTAAACAAGCTAAAGGCTAAAATTAGCAAGATTGCAGGTAAAGACTAAGATCGGTTTATAGGCCCTACTTAAGATTTTTTTTTTTTGCAAAACTTTAGGTAATAACTACAATTCGCTAAATTGTACATAAACGTTCAGTTTAGCAAATTAATAGCCTAAACCTAAATGTAGCAAAAACAAAGCTTAAAGCTAAAATTAACAAAACTGCGGCTAAAAGCTAAAATTTGTTATACAATAGCTAATAACTAAATGTAGTAAAATTGTAGCTAAAACCTAAAACTGGAAAAGCAAAAGTTAAACTAGCTGAAAGAACCGAAATGTAGCAAAAGTGTAGCAGCTGGAGAAAAACAGTCTTGCTTTATCTGACCTACCGTTTTTCCGTCCTTTAAGTCACACCGCCTTATAAGTCGCATCAGCCCAATTATGTCCAATAAATTGGAAAAATCCATAAATATGTCACTTCGCCCTATAAGTCGCATCTGACGTAACGTGTTACCGCTGACGTAACGCGTCACCGCTGACAACCCGTAAATGTGGGCCGGTGTTTTGCCCAAAATGGATCGACTGCCAAATGGCGGCCAGCCAGCCATAGGAGCGTGCAGGAAGGACTTTAACAAGATTAACACTTAAAAACAGTTGTCTGTTTGCTGAAAATTATAGCAAAGATGTGTCTGAGCTGAACTTTTCCATGATGTTTTTCTATTACAGTACATTAGTGCTTAGTGTATTTCTAGTTGATGTTTTTCTTAGTTATATCCTAGATGTTATTACTGTTTTTCTCTTACATTTTGTTGTTGGATGTAACTGGGACCCTGTGTACATAATCTCGTTTCATCACATGTACCACATGCGGTCGGTGCAAATGACAATAAAGATTCTCTGACTCTGACTCTGATAAATGAACATAATTGTGAAATGAGCTGGATTTAAAAATTAGTTTCGCTACGTTTACTCGCACGGGTGGGAACGGTGCATTTCTTTAAAATTTAGCAAGATAAACCCCTAAAAAATATATTTGTTAGCTGACATTATAGCAAAAGTGTTTCTGAGCTGAACTTTTTCTTAAAGGAGACCACAGATAGGTTTTTAAAATTTTTATGGTATGTCTTTGGGGTTACCAGACAGTGTTCATTCAATTTAATACACAAAATAATTCTTAGATAATCAATTATACCCTTTTTAATTCTGCCATTTTTAACTTTCGTTTTGAACGACCGGTTTATGATAATGAGATCTCGTGGCACGCCCTTCAAAGATCTGCTTACATTAACTCCGCCCTCCAAAGACAGACGAGGAAGTCTGAACTCACGTTACTGCAGAGCCGAGCTGAGCTGTAACTGGACCGCAACGTATTTATTGTGTGGGACAGATCAGACGTGTACAAGTTGTCGTGTCATTTTTAATTTTTCCTCTGTAATAAATGTCCAACTCCCTCCCTGACGTCTCCCTCCCTCTCCCTGTGCGCGAGCTGGAGGGAGCGGAGCGGTCACTCGCGGACACACACACACACATACACGCACACACACTCACAGCGGGGCTGTCTTGTTATCTGTGTCCCTCGCTCAGCCGCGCGCCGGGCCCGGCACACACACACACATACACACACACGGGTTTGTCAACCATAGGTTTAGCGGTACGTAGTCTGTCCTGCTAATGACACATAAACCAACACACACACACAAACAGCAACATGCTGCATCGCTGTTCCCATCTGAAAACTATCAATTTTAAATCTGCTTAGTGCGCGCTCCATTATCTGGGCCAGGAGGGTCAGAGAGTTAGCTGGCTAGACTCTGTGACATTTTTAGCCATGAAATCAGGAAAAACAACCGTCAACTCTTTTATACTGAAGTGGGTGGAGGCGCACCAGGGGTTGCTGGTGAGGGGCTGGACTCAGGGTTGAGGTGGGTTGTGGCTGCGGTTTGTGACGTCACAAACCGCAGGAAGTGCAAAACGAACTGTTTATATCAAAGATAAATAAATCTACTTAGAGTAAATAAACCACTGGGTGCATTTTTTTGGCCTTAGGACTGTTTTTTTATTAAGTAAATACCCAAAGTTGAGTAAAAAAAACCATTAAAAAGTGAATTTTGAATATGTGGTCCCCTTTAATAAATGAATATAATGGTCAAATCAGCTGAATTTAAATCGTTTCGCTACGCCGGCTCAACAAAACGAACACGCGCAGCAACAGACATGCAGTGAAGCGAACAGGCCTGCATCTCTTTAAAATTTAGCAAGATAAACCCCTAAAAAATATATTTGTTAGCTGACATTATAGCAAAAGTGTTTCTGAGCACTTTTTCTTAATAAATGAATATACTGTAATGGTCAAATCAGCTGTGTTGGGAGGAACGGCCCCCCTGATCTGAACCCGAGTGGTGTTCTGTTATTGGACTTCTGT
>JBBPBX010038215.1:0-15479 GCA_038048925.1 Garcialebias charrua
GAGATAGGCTCAGTAAGACAAAAGGGTTCAATTGTATCAGGCCCTGCTGCTTTACATGTGTCAACCCTCTTTAGAGCATTCTGAACCTTGAAGGGAGACAGACACAAACCCAAAAGACCAGGTTACACGTTAGATCACCGTCCGTCAAGTTAAGAATGAGTTTACACACGCTAAGTCAGCATCTGCCAGATCAGGATGCAACGATTCAAACAAGGAACTGGCGGATTGTTAAGTATTAATGATCTCTCAGACGGGATTCCAGGCTTTGTAATGAAGGAGCTGGGCAAGTAATTTGTTGCCGTATGGCTCAAAAATGACTTTATTTTTTGCCAAAACCTTTTTAGTCATTTAACTTTTGGGAAGATTCAGCCAACTTATTGCGTGCTGAGCTCTGCCTCAGCGTCCCTGGTCCAGGCAACGTCCCTCTCTTTAAGGAGATTTCCTATCTCAGGGGGAAACCAAAGATTTGCATCGCCCTTCTCTCTATATTTATGAAAGGGAGCATGTGTATTGATTATACAAAGGAATTCATCATAAAACTAGTCCAATTCCAGCTCAACATAATCAATCAACAAAATTCTGCTCCATTCAAGGATATTTTTAGGGTGTTTAACTTGATTTACAAAAAATACCTACTGTATACAGTAATAGCTTTTAAGTAAAAAAAAAAAAAGTTACAAAATTAAAAGCCATAGCTTCCATTTCCTGAACATTTTGGTGTAACAGCGATTAAATGATGCAAACAAAAATAATGTTCACATCGAAGGATATGAATTATATCATTTAAATAGAAACAATAAAAAAGGTGGTGGAGTAGCTCTATTTGTCAAAAATGAAATAAAATGTAGAATAATTAATGAAATGTCAATAATTGTTGACAATCTTATGGAAATAATAACAATAGAAATATTAAACGAAAATGCTAAAAACATATCCATAAGTTGTGTATATCGATCACCAGGATCAAATATAGAAATATTCACCGATAAAATCATACAACTATTGGAAAAGAGTTTAAATAAAAAAGTTTTCTTGTGTGGAGACTTTAATATTGACCTGGGAAATAAAACAGATTCAAATAACATCAGCACATTTCTAAATTCAATGTATAGTTTAAATCTTTATCCGTTAATATCAAAACCAACAAGAATTACAACTCATAGTGCTACGATAATTGACAACATTTTCACAAATATAACAAATGGGGATGTGACAGGTGGTATCTTAACAACTGATTTAAGTGATCATTTACCAGTTTTCACTATCTACAGAAATGATCAAAACATTACAAAAGAAGTTACAATTAAGAAAAAAATAATAAACATCAAAAAAAGCTATGGATCAATTAAAAAATGATTTACAGAAGCAAAACTGGAAGGACGTGTATATTGATGATGTTAACAGATCATATGATGAATTTATGAATATTTTAGAAGCTCTGTATGAAAAGAATTGTGTGCAAAGAAATCGTAGAAAAAGAAATATTGTTGACCAACCTTGGATGACTAAAGGGTTGAGAAATGCTTGTAAAAAAAAATTACTTGTATTCATGTTTCTTAAAAACGAGAACACAACAAGCTGAAGAAAAATATAAAAAATATAAAAATAAATTGGTAATGATTATAAGAAAATGCAAGAAAGAATACTATAGTGATTTATTAAACAAGAGCAATGGTGACACTAAAACAACATGGCGAGTAATAAATGATGTTCTAAAAAATCATAAAGCAAAAACGAACATTGCAAAATATTTTGTGAAAGATGACAAAGAAATACATGATGAGAATGATATCGTAAATGAATTTAATCAATATTTTGTAAATATTGGATCAAGCCTTGCAGCAAAAATACCAAAAGTAGATAATAAGGTGTGTCATTCAATTAAAAGTTGCACCAACAGTATTTTTCTTAATGGAACTAACAAAGAGGAAATTATGAAAATGGTAAAAAATCTCTCAGACAAGAGATCAAAAGACTGGGTGGACATGGATATGATGTTCGTAAAAGAAATAATGAGTTATGTTATTGAACCGTTTACATATATATGCAATTTATCTTTTTCAACAGGAATATTTCCAGATAACATGAAAGTAGCAAAGGTAATTCCTCTTTTTAAAAATGGTGATAAATGTCTATTCAATAATTATAGGCCAATATCCTTATTACCACAGTTCTCAAAAATTCTAGAAAAACTATTTGTGACCAGATTGGATCAATTTATTGATAAACAAAATATTTTAAGTAGCAGTCAGTATTAGCCTGGTTGAAACCATACCCTGTGCTTCACTTCGCTTCACACAAGGAAATTAATAAATTTGTGTCACATATCTGCATCGCTTTGCATCTTTTGAATGAGAACATGCCGCTGCTCGCTGACTGAGCGCTGGCAGAGCCTTTTATAGGGCTCTGCGCGCTGGGACAGGTGGGGGCGTGGGTTAGGGTCCAAAACTCCGCCCCTTCTGTTCTCTGATTGGTCCGAACAAAAATCTACTGGACAAATCCTTGTGGGCGGGTAAAGTCCCAGACTGTGCAGTGAAGGGAAATGAGAATTGAGCGGAGCTGTGCAGGAAGGCGAGGGCCAGGCTAAGTCAGTATGGGTTTAGAGAAAAAAACTCTACTTCAATGGCTCTCATGGATTTTATGGAACAAATACAGTAACCAATGCTGTCGATCATAAACAGTACTGTGTTAGTGTTTTTGTTGATCTAAAAAAAGCATTTGATACCATTGACCTAGCCTGGCCCTCGCCTTCCTGCACAGCTCCGCTCAATTCTCATTTCCCTTCACTTCCTTGTCTGAAGCGAAGTGAAGGACAGGGTCTGGTTACAACCAGGCTACCATTGACCACACCATTCTCCTTGAAAAACTAAATAAATATGGTATTAGAGGACCAGCATTACAGTGGGTATCTAGCTATTTGAAAGATAGGAAACAGTTTGTGCAAATAAATGATGTTAGATCTGACCTCCGTGATATCAATTGTGGAGTTCCTCAGGGCTCTGTGCTTGGACCAAAGTTATTTATTTTATATGTGAATGACTTGGTAAATGTGTCAGGACTTCTTAAATGTGTTCTTTTTGCCGATGACACCACTTTTTTCTGTTCGGGTAAAGACATAAAACAGATTTTGGATATGATGAAAACAGAATTTATAAAAATACAAACTTGGTTTAAATTAAACAAATTATCTTTGAATCTAGATAAAACTAATTACATGATATTCAGTAACAAAAAGAGAAGTGTTGATGACAATCCATTTGAAATTGAAGATGTTGTGATCTGTAAAGTGAGTGAAGTGAAGTTTCTGGGTGTTATCATTGATGACAAACTGACATGGAAACATCATGTAAATTCCATTAAAACAAAAATTGCTAGATCAATTGCAGTACTGTATAAAGTCAGGGATTTTTTAATTGATAAAGCTCTGCATATGTTGTATAACACAATCATTGCTCCACATTTAATCTATTGTATTGAGGTTTGGGGAAAAGCGTGCAAAACAATTACAAAGCCTGTTTTTATTTTACAAAAGAGAGCTGTAAGAGTAATCACCAGAAAACATTTCAGTCACCCATCAAACACCTTGTTTCTTCAGCTAAACTTATTGAAATTCCAGGAATTGGTAGAATATAGTATTTTATCAGTTATGTATAGGGCTCATAATAACACATTACCTTTAAATATCCAAAGAAATTTTATAAAAAGACAAAGTTGTTACAATCTCAAAGGGACAGAGATATTCATCAAACCACAATTCAGAACCAGCTTAAAGGGACGGTCTACCTCAATTCAGGGAGTTCGATTGTGGAATGCTCTGGAGAGTGATGTTAAAAATGCAAAATCAATGTGTACATTTAAGAAAAAGGTCAAAAAGGACTTGCTCAAAAACTATATATGATGTAACTTAGTGTGTTTGTGTATTACACTTATGTTGTACTTATGATGTAGCTTAGTGCGTTTGTGTATTACAGTTAGAAAAATTAAGTAGTTTTTCATTTGTGACGCAGTTTGTGTATTACAGTTAGAAAAAATGAAGTAGAATTATTCATTTTTGTGATGTAGTTTGTGTATTACAGTTAGGAAAATTAAGTAGAATTATTCATTTTGTGAACATCTTGATGTTGTGCCATCTTGTAGTTTGTGTATTACAGTTAGAAAAATTAAGTAGAATTATTCATTTTATGATCTAGTTTGTGTATTAGTTAGGAAAATTAAATTAAAAAAAAAAAAATAGGAAAAGTAAGTAAAAAAAAAAAAAAAGTAAAAATAAAAATAAAATAAAAATTAAGTGTGATGTAGTTTGTGTATTAGTTGGAAAAATTAAGTAGAATTATTCATTTTGTGATGTAGTTTGTGTATTACAGTTAGAAAAATCAAGTAGAATTATGGGTGATGTAGTTTGTGTATTACAGTTGGAAAAATTAAGTAGAATTTTTCATTTTGTGATCTAGTTTGTGTATTACAGTTAGGAAAATTAAGTAGAATTATTCATTTTGTGATGTAGTTTGTGTATTACAGTTAGAAAAATAAGTAGAATTATTCATTCTGTGATGTTGCTTGAAGGTTATCATTGGTTGAACAAACTGTGAAATAAGGGGCAGATATAATAAGATTTCATCTTCTTTCTGCTCCCTTCATTTTATCCTACTTGTATTCTTGTATCTGATGAAACTGTCTTGTATTGTTCTTTTAAAATGAATGAATAAACATCAAATCAAATCAAATCAAATCAGCCTCAAGTATGTGGAAGTGGTTAGATGTCAAAGAAAAATAAATGTTCAGGAACAAAAAAACAGGATGTGACCAGCTGAGTCTGGTTCTGCTTTAAAACATCAGCCATGATTATTTCACAGTCTTCAGGCCCGACTTATCTCCAACGGCTGGATAGAAACGAGAGAATAAAATCCACACAACCAGGTGTGTTAGTGGACCTCCATGTACAGCTCAAAGTAAAGACACTTCTTCATACAGCTGTACTGTATTCATGTGACACATTCGATGTGGTTGGTGGTATTGGGATCTCTCTGAAAACCAACACAAACCCACATCCGTTTAGTAAATAATTTCCAAAGGAACCAGTAAAGATTCCATCTCGGACAGTTCTGGTTCTGAGGAACTCATCCCCAACAACAATGATCTTGTTGGGGCCGAGATGGGGTAGAGGCAGGACAACTGAGTCCCAGGTTCGATCCCGAGCCATTATCCCCAATTGCTTACATAGCTGTCCACTGCTCCACCCAGGTGTATCGCAGGTGCAATGGGTTAAATGCAAAGAACCAATTTCACCATTGTATGGGAACATACAATGATGACAACACATAGCTCTTATCTTACTTACCACCTAAAGCTTGTTTCATTACAAAATCCATGATTCCTGCTGCCGGGTACGATTCTTCTTCTTAAAGCCAAAGACAGCTGAGCATGTAGCCACCAAGTCTGGAGACAGCTCGTTCCTTTTGGTTTCCCCCAAAACCCTCGGCTGGTACGTTCAGCAACTCTGCAGGACAAGAGGAAATGACCACATCAAGACTACACAACAATGATAGCTGTAAACATTTGGCCAGTGATATGAAAGGTACAATTTTACCTTCATTTTCTTAATACAGACTCCAAATGCATCATTGATCCCCAACATACCAAGCATTAGAGCGATAATGAAATGTCTGCAACATTCATTACCTCGGTGACTAGGACCCATGTCTGGAAGGATGAGGATCAATACGCAGGTGGCGTTTATTTATGGCATTAATACGAACGTACATGTCCTCTTTGACTCAAAGTTGGTCATAAATACTCATGGAAAATTTAAAAAGGCGCTTTGGTTTTTTGGTCTGGACTCATGTAAACAACCCAACAAACTCAGGAAAATCAACTTGTAACCTCAAACAGCACCAACCAAAGATTACATTTTCCATATTTATTACACCTGGAGAACCAGAGCAGGGTCTTTGCTCTGAATTAAACCCCTCCCACTCCCGTCGCCGACTACCCCTTTTGATTTTTGCTTCATCGGAGCTGAAAGGAGCTGGGCTGAAATGGGACGGGACGATCCATTTTTAACCGAGCGCTTCAGGGGAAGAGCAGCCTGGTTTTCATCCACATCTCTTGTCCAGACAGATTTGAGTAAAGTTACAGCAAATGTACACCGACGTCAGGGGAACGATAAAAATTTGACCTTGTCTGGGAGAAAGCAGGCCATCGTCTGGCATGTGTCGTTACAAAAACATAAGTTGGGACGATTAAAGTTCGAGTTAACACAAACAAAAGCATCATTTAACAGCAGAAAAGTCAGACTCCACTAGTCAGCAGAGGTTAGACCTGTATGCTAGTTACTGATCTGGTCAAAGATTAGCAGGTGCCGTCAAAAGTTTGTTAACATACAAACTTGGTTTAATTTAAACAAGTTATCGTTGAACATTGATAAAACTAAATATATGATTTTTAGTTTAAAAAAAAGGATAACTACTGTTGTTCCTTTCAAAATTAATGGTGTTGAAATATGTAGAGTGAGTGAAATGAAGTTTTTGGGTGTAATCATTGACGATAAAATGTCATGGAAACAACACATAAATTCTGTTAAAACTAAAATATCCAAATCCATAGCAGTATTATATAAAGTAAAGGATTTATTGAATGATAAAGCCTTGTATTTGCTGTATAATACAATTATAGTACCACATTTAATTTACTGTGTTATGTTTGGGGAACAGCATGCAAAACTATAACAAAGCCTATTTTTATCCTACAAAAAAGAGCTATAAGAATTATAACAAGAATGCATTATTGTCACCCTACAAGTATATTATTTTGTAAATTGAAACTACTGAAGTTTTATGATCTGGTGGAATATAATATTTTCTTGTTAATGTATAAAGCACAAAATAATACACTACCTTCAAATATTCAAAAGCATTTTGTAAAAAGGAAAAGTTGTTACAATCTCAAGGGAACAGACATTTTTGTTAAACCTAAGCATAGAACTTGTTTAAAGGGTCGGTTTACTTTAATATATGGAATAGGTTTATGGAATAGTTTGGAAATGATGTAAAAAAAAAGCTAAGTCTATGTCTTTATTTAAGAAAATGATTAGGAAGAAATTCCTAAAAAGATATATATAAATGTTAAAATACTAAATGTAATATAAATCGGCAAATTGTTATGAGTTGTTAATTTTTGTTCATGGATAATCATTGTTTGAACTGATTGTTTGAATGGATTTTTGTTTAAAGAAGGGGCAGATATATAAGAATTTTATTCTTCTTCTGCTTCCTTTCATTTTAAATCTTGGTTTTTTTTTTCTCCATATAATTTGTAATTGTCTTTTTTGTGTTTTATATTTAAAATGAAAAAAAAAAAGCAAAGGATAAAATTTAATTACCTACTCATGTAACGTACAACTCTCTGGACTGTTTGGCCAGACTTTAGCATGGAGCAGCTAATGACTAGAATCTAAGGCTAATGTAAACTATTTTAGATATTATATTGGCAGAATGTTAGCACGGCAATGCTAACAGCTAGCATATCAAAGCTGGAAACCTGCTGGATCTGACACATCCTGAGATGTACATTAGTGTACAATGGCAACTATCAATCCAAGCGTGAGCTCAAACTAAATCAAAAATAATTTATCAAAAATAATTATAAAGATATAATATTGCACGGAAATCAAGATGTTGTCATTGATGTGTGTTCCCATACAATGGCAAAATTAGTGCTCTGCATTTAACCCATCGCACCTGGGATACACCCAGGTGGAGCAGTGGGCAGCGATGCTAGCGCCCAGGGAGCAATTAGGGATTAGGTGTTTTGCTCAGGGACACCATGACTTGTGGGAGTGGCTGAGGATCGAACCTGGGACTTTTGGGTCCTGGCTAGGCTGCCCTGCCTCTACCCCATCTTGACCCCAAACTATCAAATTGAATTAAATCAAATCTAATTGAAAACTTTAATTTATCTTTTTTCGGAGGATCACTTCCTCTGGTGTCAGATGCTGTGCAGCTGGAAGGATTTTTACCAAAACCTTTTTACTTTTGAGCATTTGTCATGATGTGTAACCATGGCAACAAGGTTTTTTTTAACAACCAGGAGCCGCTGATTAACATCTCAGAAGCTCAAATACCTCATCTACAGCCCCAAATCTCAAATGAGTTGAAAAGGAGGCGCCGTGGACGAATTCCCGTCAACCTGGCGGCAATGGTTTAGTATCTGACCGCCGAGATCCTGGTGCTGGTGGGAAACTCGGCTCGTGACAACTGGAGGACCGGGATCATCCCCCCCAGCGTGTGTCCGTGGTGACGAGGAGCTCGGCAGACTGCTGGGAGGAGTGACCATCGTTCAGGGAGGAGTTCTGCCCAGGAGGACCGAGAGGCCCGCTGGATCTGCCCGCAAACTGAATCCAGATAGATGGCTTGGTAGATTCTTCGGATTCACTGCAGGAAATCATTCCTGCCCACAGCTATCAGCATCTAACAACTTTAGAATGAAACCAGGATGATGACAACACTTAATTTCCTTCTGGGATTAATAAAGTATTTTTGAATTGCATTGAACTGAATTGAATCAAGGCATTCAGCTTCAAGATGTCCTGCCCACGTTATTTTTTTTAAATCTGTCTGTGTCCTGTACTTGAGGGCCTGGTATGTCAACATTTCACTTTCTCTGTGGTTATTTATTCATCCATGTTTTATTAAAACTATATGTTCTACAAGAATATAGCACTAACACCCAACGTTCATCCATGTACTGTATCTTCCTCCACTCATCTGGTTGTAGAGATAACAGGCCAAGAAGGCAAAACCAGACCTCCCTCTCCCCAGTGACACTCTCCAGGTCCCCCTGGAGGTTCCTGAGATGTTCCCAGACCAGAGCAGATACATAATCCCTTCACAAGGTTCTGGGTACAACACCTCCCAAGGGAGAGGACCAGGAGGCATTAACCAGACATCTGAACACCTTTCAGTATGGAGGAGCTCGGAGCTCCTCCTGGTTGATGGAGCTCCTCATCTCTGAGGCTGAGCAGAAGCTTTAGATTTCGGCTCCGCTCCTTCCTCACCCCGACAGACCAGAGCAACGTCCTCACTACTGCAAACGAGGCCACAATTTGTTAATTAATCTCCTGGTGTAAAAACACAGTTTCTTGAATCTCCAGCCCAGTCGATGAGCAGCTGACTTTTCTGGTGCAACGTGTTTCAGGACATCTCGTGTCATCGGACCAGCTGCACGCAGAGAGGACGTTTTTAATTCATTTATTTTCAGCTTGCTTGTGTTTTGGCCTGTGGGGACGTGGGGGTCTGGCGTTTCTTATCGCCGCAGAAACAGACTTGAGGACTCTAATAGAATAAAGGACAGGTCCTGCTGTTAGACAAGA
Organism: Garcialebias charrua; assembly: GCA_038048925.1. Classification (NCBI taxonomy): domain Eukaryota; kingdom Metazoa; phylum Chordata; class Actinopteri; order Cyprinodontiformes; family Rivulidae; genus Garcialebias; species Garcialebias charrua. Next base: position 9,368 of record JBBPBX010038215.1, read on the forward strand.
TCGTCTGAAAGAAGAGGACACACATACACACACACAGAGAGAGAGACATCAGTGAATCAAGAACATTCAGTTTGTATCATCAGTGCCAGGAAATATTTGGTTATCTGTCGTGTCCCATTTATCCATCCTAAATGAAACATCCCTGGTCCAGATTCCGGTTTGTTTTGTTGTTTTGTCATCAAAAAATTTATTGCAGGATTCAGTCCAGTCCAGCTGCTAATTAGACATCAACCCATTAAGGACTGATGTCATGTTTACAGATCATGTCTAACACTGAATACTAGGAAACGCCTTGTATCTGTGACTTTCCTTCCCTCCATTGATTACAGTGACATTATCTACATGAATGCTCCTACAAGCACCCTGCAGATGTTGTCTATCATGGTGCACTAAGATTCATAACTGGTTGTGATTATCATACCCACCACTGCACCCTGTATTCACTGGTTAACTGGACATCATTAACCTCACGCAGACTCTTCCACTGGTACATTTTCATCTTTAAATCACTTCTTGGTCTGCTGCCTTCATACATCTCCTCCTACATGTCTTTGCGTGAGTGCAGCTACAGCGTGCGCTCTCAGGACATGATTACCTGCAGTGTTCCGTCAGTGAGGACTGAACTTGGCAAAAGGGCCTTCTCCTACTCTGCTCCTGCTTCCTGGAATATCTTACAAAAAGATCTGAAGCTCTCGGCCTTGACTTCTCTAAATGGCTTTAAGAATCTGTTGGAATCCTGGCAAAAACCAATGCAGACATGTTCCTGTTTTTGATTTTCTACATCTACCTTATAATCTGTCTGTTTTGCTACTTTGATATCTTTGTTTTAACTTGGTAAAAAAAAAATCTGTATTTCTCTCTTATGTTTGTGTATTGTTGATTGTTCAAGGAAAATCTACTGTTGCTGTTGTCATCATTCTTTAGCTTGTAGCCAGGTCTCTCTTGTAAATGAGTCCTCGAGGCTCAGTGAGATTAACCTGCCTAAATAAAGGTTGAATGAATGTGTTTGCTGGTGTAAAGCCAGTTTCAGACTGGCTTTAAATCCTGTTTGTGGTCTTTGTGGACAGGATTTCAAGGCGTTGCGAGAACTGTGTCTGGTTTGGGAATCTCATGGCCTTCTTTCTGCTTGCTGCAGGCGATATGGTTCTGTTGGCACCTTCACCTTTAGCGGGCGGTTTGCAGTCCGGAGGAAAGTCGGCTCTTCTAGTCTGAGGTCCTCAACCGGTTAGGTAAGGAACCGTAGATCCAAACATGAACGCTCCCTCTGCAGGAATAATGCAACTCAGTCTCTAATCTCCGCTTCTCTTTAACAGAGACCGTCCACCTGAGAAGAACAGGAACGTTTCCTGTCTGTTATCAAGCGCAGTGTCGCTGTCTGCCTAGTTACCTCCTCCTCCGAGTCCTCAGACACCAGAGAAGTGAACGGCGGCTCGTTGTGTAAGAGCTTATTGGTGGGTGGTTTGCATGGAGCAGCTCTCCATCTTACTGAACGTTTGGTTCTGCTGATACTGGAGGAGCTTTAAAACCCTTACATAACCCTCTCCTTTGTAAACTGGAGCCAAATATACCATACGATCACCAGAGGGCAAGCCTCCCTCTCGTCATCTCCCCCCTTTTTTCTCCCCGCGCTGCTCTTTCTGGTCCCTCTTCTTAATTTTAGTTATTATTTTATAATCCAGGTGCTGGCAGCAGCGCATGGCGCAGGATAATGTTATCAGGACCAGGCAGGAAGGCTCACTGATCCTACACCTTTAATTGGAAGTTTTTACAGCTGAAGACAGAGATGGAAGCAGATTGGCGGAGGAACAAAACACAAATCTGTCTTCTGAACGTGTTTGTGGAGAACAAGAAAAATAAAATGACACAAAGGAAAGAACAAACTGCTTTCTTGGTCCAGTGGTGTTTAATTACTGCAGCTAGGCTGGTGTGGATGGACCCAGTGGACGGAGTTAATTGAAACTCTTCAAAGGTCATTTACAGCATTAAACAGCAGATAAGTACACAAGTGCAAAACAGGTACAAGTATAAGCACCATGTAGGTAAGTAACAAAAGAAGTATGTACTCGGTCGTATGTAGCTGGTAAGTATCAGTAATGTATAAGGTTGGTATAAGTTAATGATGAGTAAAATAAATGGACAAAATGTTCCCTCGCCCGGACGCGGGTCACCGGGGCCCCACTCTGGAGCCAGGCCCGGAGGTGGGGCACGTTGGCGAGCGCCTGGTGGCCGGGCTTTCACCCATGGAGCTCGGCCGGGCACAGCCCGAAGAGGAGACGTGGGTCCCCCTTCCCATGGGCTCACCACCTATGGGAGGGGCCAAAGGGGTCGGGTGCAATGTGGGATGGGTGGTGGCCGAGGGCGGGGACCCTGGCGGTCTGATCCTCGGCTACAGAAGCTGGCCATTGGGACATGGAATGTCACCTCTCTGGTGGGGAAGGAGCCTGAGCTAGTGTGTGAGGTTGAGAGGTTCCGGCTAGAAATAGTCGGACTCACCTCAACGCATGGCTCTGGCTCTGGAACCAGTTTCCTTGAGAGGGGTTGGACACTCTTCTACTCTGGAGTTGCCCCTGGTGAGAGGCGCCGAGCAGGAGTGGGCATACTTGTTGCCCCCCATCTTGGTGCCTGTACGTTGGGGTTCACCCCGGTGAACGAGAGGGTAGCCTCCCTTCGCCTACGTGTGGGGGGACGGGCTCTGACTGTTGTTTGTGCCTATGCGCCAAACGGCAGCGCAGATTACCCACCCTTTTTGGAGTCCTTGGAGGGGGTATTGGAGAGTGCGCCTCCTGGGGACTCCCTTGTTCTGCTGGGGGACTTCAACGCTCACGTGGGCAATGACAGTGAGACCTGGAGGGGTGTGGTTGGGAGGAACGGCCCCCCTGATCTGAACCCGAGTGGTGTTTTGTTGTTGGACTTCTGTGCTCGTCATGGATTGTCCATAACGAACACCATGTTCAGGCATAAGGGTGTACATATGTGCTCTTGGCACCAGGACACCCTAGGTCGCAGTTCGATGATCGACTTTGTTGTCGTCTCATCTGATCTGCGGCCGCATGTCCTGGACACTCGGGTGAAGAGAGGGGCGGAGCTGTCAACTGACCACTACCTGGTGGTGAGTTGGCTCCGATGGTGGGGGAGGATGCCGGTCAGACCTGGCAGACCCAAACGTATTGTGAGGGTCTGCTGGGAACGTCTGGCAGAGTCTCCCGTAAGACGGAGCTTTAACTCCCACCTCCGGGAGAGCTTTGAACACGTTCCGAGGGAGGCGGGGGACATTGAGTCCGAGTGGGCCATGTTCCGCGCCTCTATTGTCGAGGCAGCTTATCAGAGTTGTGGCCGCAAGGTTGTTGGTGCCTGTCGTGGTGGCAACCCTCGAACCCGGTGGTGGACACCGGCGGTGAGGGATGCTGTCAGGCTGAAGAAGGAGTCCTATTGGGCCTTTTTGGCCTGTGGGACCCCGGAAGCAGCAGATAGGTACCGACAGTCCAAGCGGCATGCGGCTCGGGTGGTTGCTGAGGCAAAAACTCGGGCGTGGGAGGAGTTCGGAGAGGCCATGGAGAATGACTTCCGTACGGCTTCGAGGCGATTCTGGTCCACCATCCGGCGTCTCAGGGGGGGAAAGCGGTACGCGACCAACACCATTTATGGTGGGGATGGCGTGCTGTTGACCTCAACTCGGGATGTTGTGAGTCGGTGGGCGGAATACTTCGAAGACCTCCTCAATCCTACTGGCACGTCTTCCACTGAGGAAGCGGAGCCTGGGGACTTTGGGTCGGGCTCTCCAATCTCTGGAGCTGAGGTCACCGAGGTGGTTAAAAAGCTCCGCGGTGGCAGGGCTCCAGGGGTGGATGAGATTCGCCCTGAGTTCCTTAGGGCTCTGGATGTTGTGGGGTTGTGTTGGCTTACGCGACTCTGCAATATCGCGTGGACATCGGGGGCAGTTCCCTTGGATTGGCAGACTGGGGTGGTGGTTCCCCTATTCAAAAAGGGGGACCGTAGGGTGTGTTCCAACTATAGGGGGATCACACTCTTAAGCCTCCCTGGTAAGGTCTATTCAGGGGTTCTGGAGAGGAGGGTCCGTCGGATAGTCGAACCTCGGATTCAGGAGGAGCAGTGTGGTTTTCGTGCTGGTCGTGGAACACTGGACCAGCTCTACACCCTCAGCAGGGTCCTGGAGGGTGCGTGGGAGTTTGCCCAACCAGTTTACATGTGCTTTGTGGACTTGGAAAAGGCATTCGACCGCGTCCCTCGGGGGGTTCTGTGGGGGGTACTCCGGGAGTATGGGGTACCAGGCCCATTGATATGGGCTGTTAGGTCCCTGTACGACCGGTGTCAGAGCTTGGTCCGCATTGCCGGCAGTAAGTCAGGCTCGTTTCCAGTGAGAGTTGGACTCCGCCAAGGTTGCCCTTTGTCACGATTCTGTTCATAACTTTTATGGACAGAATTTCTAGGCGCAGCCAAGGTGTTGAGAGGATCCGTTTTGGTGGCCTTAGAATCGCTTCTCTGTTTTTTGCAGATGATGTGGTCCTATTGGCTTCATCAGATCGTGATCTACAGCTTTCGCTGGAGCGGTTTGCAGCCGAGTGTGATGCGGCCGGGATGAGGATCAGTTCCTCCAAATCCGAGGCCATGGTCTTGAGCCGGAAAAGGGTAGCATGCCCTCTCCGGGTCGGGGATGAGGTCCTGCCCCAAGTGGAGGAGTTTAAGTATCTCGGGGTCTTGTTCACGAATGAGGGAAAACTGGAGCGTGAGATCGATAGGCGGATAGGTGCAGCGTCCGCAGTGAAGCGGGCGCTGTACCGGTCTGTCGTGGTGAAGAGAGAGCTGAGTCGAAAGGCAAAGCTCTCAATTTACCGATCGATCTACGTTCCCACCCTCATCTATGGTCATGAGCTTTGGGTTGTGACCGAAAGAACGAGATCTCGGATACAAGCGGCTGAAATGAGTTTTCTCCGCAGGGTGGCTGGACTCTCCCTTAGAGATAGGGTGAGAAGCTCAGTCATCCGGGAGGGACTCGGAGTAGAGCCGCTGCTTCTCCACATCGAGAGGAGCCAGTTGAGGTGGCTCGGGCATCTGGTTAGGATGCCTCCTGGACGCCTCCCTGGGGAGGTGTTCCGGGCATGTCCCACCGGGAGGAGACCCAGAGGAAGACCCAGGACACGCTGGAGGGACTATGTTTCTCGGCTGGCCTGGGAACGCCTTGGGATTCCCCCAGAGGAGCTGCTCCAAGTGGCTGGGGAGAGGGAAGTCTGGGCCTCCCTACTTAGGCTGCTACCCCCGCGACCCGACCCCGGATAAGCGGATGAAAATGGATGGATGGATGGAATTAGTAATTATCAGGTACCTGTCCCTTCCTGGTAATTACTGTTTATTATCAGGTAATTATGTAGAGAAGTATGCAATTATGTACCTGGTATGAAACTTGTATGTATCAGTATGGTATTAGGTAAGTACTAGGTAATTATCAGGTATGTATCAAGTAAGTACCAAAAATACTTTAGGTATGTATCAGGTACATCATTAACTTCATGCAGACTCTTCCACTGCTACCACTACCGGTGTATGAATGTCTGATTGAATGGGTGGATGGCTGGTATTGTAAAGCGCTTTGGGGCTCCTCACAGGGGGCTGGAAAGCGCTATATAAATAAGCTCCATTTACCATTTACCATTTACATTTTCATCTTTAAATCACTTCTTGATCTGCTGCCTTCATACATCTCCTCCTACATGCCACTGCATGAGTGCAGCTACAGCGTGCGCTCTCAGGACATGATTACCAGCAGTGTTCCCTCAGTGAGAACTGAACTAGGCAAAAGGGCCTTCTCCTCCGCTCCTACTTCCTGGAATATCTCGCAAAAAGATCTGAAGCTCTCAACCTTGACCTCTCTAAGTGGCTTCAAACATCTGCTAAGTTCATGGGAAAAACCAATGCAGGCATGTTCCTGTTTTCAGTTTTCTACACTTCCTTACAACCTAGCTGTTTTTTAGTTACATTTTTAAAATACCATTTTATTTTCACTTATTCTCAATTTGTACGCGTCCTTTATGATTGTCTATTGTTGTCCACTGCTGTCATCACTTTTTGTTAAAATCAGGGCTCTCTTGTAAATGAG
>JBBPBX010038215.1:17255-30517 GCA_038048925.1 Garcialebias charrua
AACCAAAAGCACCAAGATGGATCCTGAACGAGGCTCTCACGCCTTCCCCAAAGTCAAACAGGGACGTTTCAAGCACTTCTCAAGGTGAAAGTTCACCTGAAGGTCGAGGGGGATAAACGCAACACAAACACAAGCCAAGTCCAGATGTGTCGTTTACCTTGAAGTTTAACATCAACATTTTATTTTTCCATAAAGTCGATGTGAAACGTGAGATGAAAGCAGACGAAAGGAGGAAATCAGTCGGCTGTTTAAACATAAGATCAGGACAAATCAGAAAAAATGATGACAGACAGGCGTGAAGCTGAGTTCATCTTCATTAGAGCCAAAATAACAGAAATCCTGTCATTCAACTCATAAATCAGATCATAATAAGGTTATTTAGAAGATAAAGCTGAATTAATTCTGACATTCTGAGCATTATTTCCTACATTTAATTGTTTTTTGGAAGGTTGAAAGCATTAAATTGTTGTTTATTTTTCTTTTAATGCCAGTTTTGGGATTAATCTTATCGCTAAATGATAATAGGTTTCTGTTGTCACCTGTGAGGAAACAAAGAACCACAGGGAGCTGCATAAATCTGATGCACGTTAGCGCCACAACGTGATCTGATGCGTTCATGAGTTTATTTATAAAGTTTTGTTAAAATTTCAACTTTTTGGTTCCGATTCTGTGTCTAGTAATAATTTGAATTTATAGAATTAACTTCCAGGAAAAACAAAAAGTCATCATTTATATTATTAAAAAAAAAAACATTTTGTTGCTAACTGCTGCTAGATGTAAGTCTTATTTAGTGTTTGTTTTTGTTTTTTTTGTAATTGAGTGAATCTGATGTCCTGATGCATGCTCAATAATCCAGGTAGAAAAATCTAACAAGGAGGTCATCTGGACGGATTCTTTGGAGTTTTTTTTTAAAGAATAAAACAGATTTGGTGGATGAGCAACCATTTTTTTAGTCCTAAAAATAACCAATTTTTTGTTTTGTTGTTCTGTTTTGCATTGGGTTGACTCAAACCTGTATTAAAATTAGCCTTATTGTGAATAAAGGTGTTTTTTTTCTGCTGAATTAAACTTTAATATGCACTTACAACTGGAATTAGGAATCAACCCAATTCAAGATGGCTGCCACAATTCATGTTTGACTACGTCCTCTAATGACAGAATCTGATGTAAAGTTTATGTGATAGCTGAGAGACATCCATCTTCAAATAAAACTCTTTCATAAAAGGCAGCGGGCGATATGCATTCCTACAGGAAGTGCTGGGCTTTTATTTTGTTTTCATGACAGCAGCATGAAGTTTGAACCGTCGGGGTTTCAGAGAAAATTTGTGATACTAAAAATAAATCATCGGGACAGTTGTTCTAGTCTTTAAAAGTCGTTTGATTAAAAACTAAAACAAAACGAGCAGTACGTCGATGTCTCCGGTCGCTGAAGGATTCAAATGGTGAATGTTTGTCGTTTCGAGATTAGTGTTTTTCTGGACAAAACAGGGAATAGAAATTAACCTTAATGTTTTGACATTGTTTTTAAGATGGGAGGTAGTTTTTTGTTTGTTTCCTTGTATGAGGCGGCGCAGAGTGATGGATCCTGGTGAGTGGAGGGAGCAATTTTATCCACCACCAGGTGCAGTGGTGGAGCTAGGGGGTGACTTAGGGTGGCTTTGACCACCTTAGATTAATCTTCAGCCACCCCAATTTGAGGAAACTATACTTTAAAGCAATTTAGAAACTGGAAAGCATATACCAGAAAGTTCATTCTCAATAGTCCAGGTATCAAATCCGCTCATTCTCAATCAGTTCATCTGGACAGTTTCTTTTTAGTAGAAATGTTTCACCCTCACTCCAGAGGGCTTCGTCAGTCAGAGCAGTCTGGATGGAAAGCATATAGTTTCCACAAATTATCAAGGTGGCTGGTTTGCATATACAGTACTGTACAGTGGTGGCCATCTTGGATTTTGATGTGGCAACCCAATTTTCTGTTGTGACCTTTCTTATGCCTAAAAGTAGCCACACGCCAAAATGGAAGTTGGTACCTCTATTATTTTTTAATTATCCAGCTAACAAGATGAAAAGCGTATTTCCAAGTCCCCTCTTTGTTCTTTTAGTATGGACAGAGGTTCTGTTTTAAACTCCAGCAGAACCAGAACCCATTCTGACACCTTTATTCTAATAAAACTTCTTTGTTTAAGTTTATTTAAAATTTCAACCGAACACATTTAAAACATCAAAACTGCCCAGATTTAGATTTTTTTTATTTTTATCGAGAAGAAACCTTCCTTTTTCTTTAAAATAATTCAATTTTATTTTTTTATTTTTTCCCAATAAACATGTTGGACAAACATTTTTCACTTTTTTTTCTGGAGTAAAATAAACGGTTGGCGATGTAGACAGAAGAGAAATGTTGCAGACGTTGGAGGATGAATTAATGATGACCTGCACTCAACATTATTTATTCATCTGACTTCCTGCAACAAATTATTCCCTCAGCGCCGACTGGAAGGCAAAGGGGGCCCCTCAGCTGAATTTAATTTCTCTTGTTGAGGCGTCAGCGACCTGCCACAGATGTTAAAGGACTTTCTGTCCAAGGAAGCTAATTTTAACTTTCATGGTTTAGATTTTAATTACAGCAAAGACATGAACGATGGCGTCGCTCCTTGTTCTATTTCTGCTCTCATTGAATATTTAATGACAGCAGCCTGTTTGATCACGGGCTGAACATTTTTACAAATGAATTGTAACTAAATCCAACACTTTACTCTGTCTGCTTTTATTAAGTTAGTTATTTGTTTGCTTTGCTGCAAAGATTTATATATTTAGGCACAGCCAAATCTGTTGAAAATAGTTTGGAAACTGAATAAATTCTAGATGAAGTTTTGAAGATGTCCACCACTCTTAGCAAGCTGTTGTACAAACCAAACCTCTCAAACTGACTGGGTTATAGCCATTTTTTAAATAATTTTTATGATTTTTTTATTGCCCTTTATATATTTTAACGTTGAACAAAAAGCTGAGTAAACTATTAACATGTGTAACGTAGCTGGAGGTTATTGTCAGCTAACAACACATGATTTTTTTAGCTAGTTTCTCTAAAAATTGATAATTTTTTCAAAATAAAATGACCAATCTTTGTTTAAATATTAGTTCAAGCCATATTTGTATTAGCTTTGGTTACCATTGTGAATTCAGTTTAGCCAAACTAATCAGTCATAGAGGCATTTTCAATCATTTTGAGATAATAAATATAAAATGTACCAAAATGTAAAATGTGACTTAAAAAAAAAGTGGATAATCAAATATTTCCAATAATTATAATGGAGATTTAAGGACAACCAGCATAATTCTATGGATTTTGGGACTCATTTTGACCATCTTTAAACACCAAAAAATAGCTTCAGAGTGGCTTGCTCAAATGTATAAATTGTGGCAACCTGCCTCCTTAATCAGTGTTTTATCAAAAAGAAGACCAAAACTGAGAACAAGCAGAAATTAACACATTTACTTTTTATTTTTCATTGCAAAGATGTATACCATACGTAGAATAACAAGCTATTAAAAGTTTGTGGAGATTAATACAAAAACTGCAGACTGAACACCAGGAGATCAAGAAAAGGCTTCAAATTTAAGTTTTATTGAACAAAAACAGAATGGTTGACGTCGCAGCAAAAAGTTCAGTCTAACAAAACTAAAGAAGACCCGGAAGAGAACTGGACAAGAACGTCAGACTGATGAGAAGTGAAACGCTGCAGGGCCAAAGCTGAGCAGAGAGATCCGTTAAAGTCATCCAGAGGTGGCGGATCGCGATGACCACTTCCGCCATTCCCCTGCCCTGTGCAACAGCAGCTGTCCCCATCATACGGAGCACAAAGTCTGTTGCTCTGCGGGCTTCGTCCAGCAATTCGGCGGCCGCCTGCTTGTCCGTTGTTGTTTGGAGCTGTTGCAGTTTTTCGGCCAGGTAAGCCTGCATTAACGCGGACGCGTTCATGGCGCGTGCCGCAAGTCCCTGAGCCCTGTAGCACTTCTCGAGTAGAGACGCTGAAGCTCGACAAGCCTTGCTGGGAAGAGTTGGTTTTGTTCCTGATGATTTAGGAGCCAGGTGAGACGCTAGTGTGTCCTCAATCTGAGGCACGTTAGCTATTCCCGCTTCATCCATCCCGTCTACGTCGAGGAACTGTGAGAGGGGGAGGAGCATGGGGGCTCTTGGTTGAGTCCAGGTGCGAGTTAGTTCTGTGAGGAAGTCCGGGAACACGGGCATCCTTTGCCTCGTGGTGGCCTGCTGCTTCGAGTAAAAATAGTTTCCTGCCAGCCTCGTGACCTGTTGGTGAGGCGGAGGTTCAGGCCATGGGATGTGCAACGTGTCCGCTGCTCTGTGGCACAGGTCGAACAGAGCAGGGATGGAAAAGTCAGTTTCTGGGAGCACAGGTACCGGGTCTGGGAGAGATCTTCACCCTGATCCTCCAGTTCCACGTCTGCCTCCTCCGCTGAAAATTCGCCTGAGGCTGAAATCGAGATCTCGTCCTCGTTCATCATGCCCCGGGTGTCGAATTCGACTGTTAGGTCCACCATAGGAGCCAGCACGTCAGGGCTGTCGCCCCATTCGACTCGTGTGCTGTCATGTAGAGCCATGTTCAACTCCGAGTGGGAGTGAGGGGCTCCGTGGTGTCTGCATCCGCTGGTACTGCTGAAGTGCCCATGGCTTTGGCGACGAGGTCAACCCGGTGCCGCAGCACCGCATCCATCATGAGGCTGCAGTGTGGGCAAAAGTCGGGCGCATCCAGTGCTGTTTTTGCATGCAGCATTCCCAGGCAGACTGGACAGGCCTCATGGGTGTCCGTCGCCGCGAGGGAGAAACCACATCCGCTGGGACAGGCGCGCGAAGTTGGGCTCGCCGTCCCGCTGGTTTTCCTTGGAAGTCTCGCCTTTCGCTTTCCTTTCTCCGGAGGCATGTCCGAGATGAGGCGGGCGAGTCCTTCCAGAATCTTCTTTCTTTTTTCTTGAAATGTCTCCTCCGTCGCGTTGCTTTCGCTGGCTAGCTCGCTAGGAGTTAGCGAAATAGCTTTTTTTCCTTGTGGCGTAGTTAGCGCCGTCGAGCGAAGCAATCTGTAGAGAGAGGAGAAGAAAATACTTCGGGGTTAAAATAAATGTGCCGGACTAGCTTTCGCTAGTCCAGCAGTACGCAGGAATAATTCTCTGTGCGCTCTGTGCAGGGAGCAAGCTCACCTCAAGTTGAGCGATGAAGCAACAGAGAAGTCCCGCGAAGAGGTAGTTCAGGTTTAGCGAGGTGAAGGGCAAAAAAGAGAAAGATGGAGGGCCGCAAGCCGCTTAAGTACCCAGAGGGCGGGGCCTCTGGCGGCGATGACGCCCCTAGCCGTAAAGGCGTGAGTATATTCCTTCAGGTAATCGCACGGGGGCGCAATTCCCATAGCAAGTATGTTGCACCGAGAGACCAGACTGAAAGGGAACAATTCATTCAACCTTTATTTAAACAGATAAGTCACATTGAGGCTCGAAGACTCATTTACAAGTGAGATCTGTTGGACAGACAATAAAAGTGGTGAAAAATAACCCATGGGGTTTGGAGACAAAAAAAAAATCCTAACACATTTTTTACCTCTGTTCGTGCACGGGAGGACTTTAACAAGAATTTAAAAAGATTAACACTATAGTAAAGGTGTGTCTCAGTTGAACTTTTGCTTAAAGCTGGGGTATGTAAGATTGTAATGTAGTCTGTAACTTTTCAAACAATATATATTTTAACATATTTCTTCACTCTGTCACTAGATTGATGTTAGAGAGGTAATCTCTGAAAAAACTAAAAAATATTGTCCCCTTGCTTCTCCAGGTGGTAAATAAGCATTTCTAAAAAGAAAAAGTGACCCGCCATTTTCCAGCCAATAAAAACAAAGTTTGTAACCAGCCAATAAAAACCGAGCTTGAATTTGAATCAGCCAATAAAAACAGAGCTTGAATTCAAATTTCAACAGACCACAAGGGGGCAGAGCCATATATGGCTCTGAGGGGGAGGGATCAGAATGCTTTGCTTGTTGAAATTTTTTCTAAGTGCTGCTGTTCTACAGAAACTGCAGACTGAACCTTTAATAAATGCACTGTGATGGTCTAATCAGCTGTGTTTCAAAAGCCAGTTGGCGGAAGCGGGAGCGCGCAGAGGGACTCACTATGCATTTCTTTGAAATTTAACAAGATAAACACCTAAAAACAATTGTGAATGAATGAATTATAGTAAAGGTGTGTCTCAGTTGAACCTTTACTTATTAAATGCACTTCAATGGTAAAATCAGCTGCATTTTCAAAGTATTCACAGCCTCGTTGCTCTGGAAGCGCGTAGAGGGAGGAATTCAGGAAAGAAGAACGCTGCACATTTCTTCTAATTTTAGCAAGATAAGCACCTAAGACAATTATTTGTTTGCTCAACATTATGGTAAAGATGTGTCTCAGTTGAACTTTTACTTATTAAATGAACTTCAGTGGTCAGATTAGCAGCATTTCGCCGGGACAGCGCAGCAAAATTAAGCTGATTTGACGGTTGATCCAGGCATGATCCCGGAGCTGGACGAAGGTGGAAGGCTAAGGCAAGCCGACTGGGTCATTAATAGCCACTTTTACCTATTACATGACACAACTTGTTTTATTTGATTTTTGCTTTGTTGCACTTTGTAGCACTTTGAGATTTCTATTAATGAAAAGTGCGGTATAAATTTAATTCATTATTATTATTATTATTAACGGCATGCCATACTACTCTGGTGCCATCTAGCGGCTGAAAATGGTAGTGTTCAATATTTTCAATGTCAGTATGAATGAAAACGGTCATATCTCAGCCAAAAATTGGTTTGTAAATATGGGAATCAATCCATAAATAACGGTAAACTCACGGGTCATGATAAAAAAACATTGACTTTCACACTCGTGTGTGAATGGAAGTTTGTGGCAGGAACACAACCGTAATCGACTGGAGTTGCCGAATTTGCGTGAAACGTGTAGAAGCTCAAAAGTGGAGAAGACGGGCTCGTTAAAAAGACAGCCAGTGATGGACCGGAACCAAACAGCTGTTGACATTTTCTGACTGAACTCATTCAGCCTGAAGACAAAACGATCAGGGAAGACAAAAGACCCACCGACGCCTCTGACACAAAGAGAAGCTCCTCGTTTGTTGACACTTAATCATCTGCTGGTGTTTTACCACGAGCTCTCACCCAGAACACATCGATCCGGGCTGAGCATCAACGGGTAACAAGTTCTGTGGTGTTTTCAGTCTCCTAAACCAAATACCTGCTGCTTATGCCCTCTTCACTTCTCTTTTAAAGCTACAGATTTCATTTATATTTTGTTTGTGATGTGCCACACCAGGAAAAATTAACACATTTGACTGCTGGAAAGTGTTCTGCAAAACATAAAAGTGACCAACAGCAGCTACGTTGGATATACTGAGCTCTGATGTGGCTGCAGACCCCCTGACTCGTTCTCCTCCCTTCAGGCCACGGACAGAGGAGGGTATGAAGGAGGTCATACATCAGCAGTGAAGCATTTGTCCCTTTGTTTCCTGGTTGGGTGACTGAAGCAAGAGAAAGACCAAAACGAGGACAGAGTGAAAGGAAGCGATGGAGGAGGGAAGATTAACGGTTGGAAAGAATGATGAATAACTACGGCCATGGCGTAGTGGTAATGGCAGTCGTCCCCTGATCGGAAGGTTGGCGGTTCAAATCCCGGTTCCCCACACCATGTGTTGTTGTGTCCTTGGGCAAGACACTTAACCCCGAGTTGCTCCCGGTAGGACTGGAAAGCACCTTGCATGGTAGTCTGCCGCTACCGGTGTATGAATGTGTGTAGCATTCAATGTGTGTAGCGCTTTGAGATTTTCACTAATGAAAAGCGCGTTATAAATTGAATTCATTATTATTATTATTATAAATGGTACAGTACAATGTTTGTAGTTTTTGAGATTAGTGTTAACTGAACCGAGAAGGCAAGTAAATAATATTTTTGGTGCAAGATAAGTGGGTAGGAAGTAGTTTTTGTTTTTGCTCGTCTGAGGCGACACAGAGTGACAGATCCTGGAGAGTGTAAGGAGCAATTTTATCCACAACCAGGCTCAACGGCGGAGCCAGGGGGTGGCCAATGGTGGCACTGGCCATCATGGATTTAGCTCCGACCATCCCACCGGCCACCCCCAATCATTCGAGGGAACTATACTTTTAAGCAATGCAAAAACTAGAAGGAATAGTTTTGTTAAATGATGCAGGTGGCCGGTTTGTCAAATTCAGAACAGAATTCAAAATCTTACTTCCAACCTACAAAGCTCTCAACAACCTAGTTCCATCTTATATTACAAATCCTATTGTTCCATATTTTCCTAACAGAGCACTTTGCTTTCAGGCTGCAGGTTTACTTGCGGTTCCTCGAGTATCCAGAGGCAGAATGGGAGGAAGATCTTTCAGCTATCAGGCTCCTCTCCATAGTTGCCAAGTCTGCTTATTATAAGTGTCTTTGGGCTTGTTTTTTCCTAAAGTCACTTGTAAATCTTGTGAGTTGCGTTTTTTGGGCTTGTTTTGAACGTGAAGTTTCTTATTCGGGCTTGACTTTCTTTTCGAGTGAAACTGTTGATTATCTCCCAGCTCCGCACAATAAAGCAAAAGACGAGTGGTAGTAGGTAGTTTGTCCCTTCCACGCCTCCGTTTCCTGTTTATCGCTCCTGCCCAAGTTGGCGAGGAGACAGGAGACAGACAGACAGATGGACAAACGGGAAGTATTTGGGCAAGAAAACTGAAAAAGTCATCCAGGAACAAATAATTATTTCTGCCAAAAGGACATTCTCTCAGCTTAATCTCAAAGTACGAGTTGTGGATGACTCTCAGCTACCACCACACCACGTTTATCTCTGCAGCGCTAAAAATAAGTGAGTCATAGCTATTTACGTACAGGCAAGGGCCAATTCGCCGTGGTGGCCATCATGAATCAGCTGTAACAGCCACTGATCACTTTCTCAGAGTTTCATCAAAATCCATTGTGTGAGATATTTTGCTAAGAGACAAACAAGGTTGACTTTTTTTTTTATAGAGAGAAAGGAAAGATAGAAAGTAAGACAACAAAACAACAATTATCCACAAAAAAAGCACAAGGCAAACACACCCAACCTCCGTCCGCAATCCTGCAAAGCACATGACAGAACACAGCAACGAAACATACATGCATAAAGACTAATAATATTCATGACCTTGCAGTAGATTTCCATAAATAAACATACCCATACCTACAAATATATATACAGTATACATACATCTGCATTCATATCACATATCCATCTCTGCATATGATATCTACATATACACCCCTGCATCCATTTGTGTGTGGTTGTGAGCATGCATAAAGGCTCCGGCAGAGCTCAGCGTACTGCCTGTACGCCGCTCTACGCGCGCATTCTGTGCGCACGCGTTCACAGGCACAGCTCTGCTTTCGTTCTCGCGTTAAATGCTTGCTCCGAATTCTTGTTGTAATTTGAGCAGCTGCATGCAGAGCGTCTACCTACGGGACAAATTGAGGTCGCTGATTGGTCATTTGCTGACACGCCTACTGAATTGATTGACAGGTCGAGTGGGAGACAAAAAAAAAGACATGAGCTGGCTGGCTGCAGCCGCTGCGGTGTTTCTAAACTTTATATGTTAATAAAAAGTTCTAAAAAATAAAAATAAAGACAGAGAGCGCTGGTCCTGCAGCCCACAGCCCACCAGGAAATATTTAGAACGTCGCGCAGCCAGGTAGGACATGAGTTATTATTCGCTCGTGACAAATTCATTCATTTCAGTCATGGAGTTAACGGAGGGGGAAGCGATAACTTGACTTTTGGCAGAAAAACAAAAGAAATGTCCAGATCAGCGATGAAGAAGGGGAATTTAATTAATTTGTGTAACATACAAAACAGTCCAGCACCGGGCAGTTTATCGTGAGACAACGCGCATCGCGTACGCGGTCGTAAAATTTGAGCTTTGCGCGTTCGTGCCTTGCGGGGCTATGCTTGTGCCTCTGCGTACGTACGGCATAGTGCCGTGTACTGCCTTACGCTGAGCTCTGCCGGGGCCTTAAGTGAATAAGGTTCCTCCAATAGAACATTTAGTAGCGACCGTGAAGCATCAGAGATCTGTCCCCCCAAGGCCCGAAGCAGACGAAGGGGCGATCAAAGCCCAAGACCCCAAGAAGGACCCCGAGCCCAGAGTCCCCAGGGCCACCCGAACAGGACGAGCCACTCACCCACTCCCCAGATCCGACCATGGGGGAGAACCGGACGAGTCCACCAGCGACCACACACAATGACCCCCGGGGGGCCAACAGCGACAAGCCCACAGGCCCCCGCCGGAGCCCGCTGCAAGAGCCCGCTGCACTGACGTAGCCCCAGGCCCGGCACCGAGGCCCGGGCACCGGGGACGCCCACCCCTCAGGCCCAGACCCGATAGGACCAGAGGACCCGAGCCCCACCAGGCAGCCACCAGGCCGAGCCGACACACGCCCAAGCGCCCAACCCCCGAAAGCGACAGCAAGGGCCCCCAGCCCACCCGCAGGCAAAAGGACACCCACCCGGGGGCCACGTGGTAGGAGCACGACACCAAGTAGCCTTAGATGTAACAGAGAGGGGGCAGTCCAAATCCCAGCCTGACAATTAGACATTCATACACAGACACACTCACTCAGACCCACCCTCATCCTCACTCACACAAAGACAAACAATAACGACACGTTCCATTCATAATCCTGATGCACCCTCTATACCCCCTAGGTCCAAGACATGTACCTGCCCCCTACATGGGGCAGCCCATACCCAAACCCAGGAGGTAGGCCCATTCATTCTGGGGTGGAGAGTAGCCGACATCCAAGATCCGGCCCAACCCCTCCCTGCCGACAGGACAGGACACCCGAGCCCAAGCAGCCCCAGGGAGAGCGCAATGCCAGCCCCGCCCACGGCGAACCCCCAGGCCCCGAACCCCCCCATATCCCAGGACAACCCCTGACGGCCCACCCCCAGAATGTCCGCCAGGCAACCAGGGGGGTGAGAGAAATAAATAAATAAATAAATAAAATTGAAATTAACAAATCTAGACCCCGACACACACACCCCCGTCCCCAAATGTGCTGTTGGTGTGTGTTGTTGTAAAGTGCACTTAAAAAGGAAAGAGAAGGAGCAAAGGCTGGCATTATACCAGTTTCCCCTCCACTCCAACTCTAACCCAGACCCTTATTGTCTAAATGCATAATTGTGAGTGAGCATAGGCACAGGGGGCGAGAGTGATGCCATCCCGCCACCCATAACCATAGTGCTCATTCCATTCCCTATATGTGACTTTTATGAGGATGTTTATGAGTGAATGTCTAAGGTGTATAATAAAATTGAGTCCCAGGTGGTTCTGAACAACAGAGGTGTAAAAACGTTGCAGCACACCCGAGTCTCAAAATCCCTACATGTATTAATTTGAGATGAAGAGGGCGGAGGTGCGTGGTGAGGGATGGGGAGAAAATATCTGCAGGAACAATGCTCCCGCAGCGAGTCAGCTCCCCCGCTGACCCAACATACCCCCCTCGGTTCCTGTTTTCAACCGCTACTTCCTGTTTACTGTAGACGTGCGTAACGCTGACGTCTGACGTAATGCCGCTTTGCGTGGCCTGGTGGATTCGCTTCAAGCCAGTTGATGGAAACACTTCTGATTCGCATTAATTTTTATTTACATTTTTGCGAATTTTCAAAAATTCGCTCAAAATTCGAATTGAAAATAGATGGAAACACGGTTAATAATGGATGGATGGATGGATGGATGGATGGATGGATGGATGGATGGATGGAATCTAGTTTTTTCTTTGGTCTCAAAATGTAAAAATATCAATAAATGTTAAATCTAGATTTGTATGCCATTTTACGACTGTCTATTGTTGTCATTGTTATCCATTGTTGTCATAATTCTTTGTTAAGAAATCAGGTCTCTCTTGTAAATGAGTCCCTGAGGCTCAATGGGATTAACCTGAAAGGTTGAATGGAAAAACAGTGGCTCATGGGCCACCAGTTGATAATGACAATTGCAGCTGCTTTATCGGCTCTGGACATGTTTAATTTAGTGAATCAAAGGGTAGAAATGGCTCTTTTGATCGTAAAAGGTTGCAGACCCCTGGACTAACAGTTAATGGAAATTTTGAAACATACTGTTTCTGTAGCTTTGTGGTTCGGTAGTTTTACAGTAACTTCCAGAAACATGTCAGACACTGGAAAGTTAGAAGATTTTGAACACTTGATAAGTAGATCTAAAACACATAGATAATGCTGTGGAGCTGCATATGCGTCAGAGCAGGCAGAGAAAGATAAGTTTGTGTATGAGTGTACAAAGAGAGAAGTAACCCCAGAGACTGAATGAACCCACTACTGCTCCTGTAGACCTGCAGATCAGCAAAGTCAGGATGCAACTGTGTGTGCCCTTGATGTTTGTGTCCTCAAACGTGTGAACTACACCAGATGGCACCTTTCAGCAGTGTGTGTGTGTGTGTTCTGTATCAGGCTGATGATGACAAGGATGATACAAACACTTGAGGATAAACGCAGCAATACAAACTTCCGCCATCTGGACGCCAGCAAACAAATATAAACACAGGTTTTTCTTTTTCTACCATTTCTTTATCTCCCCGCTGTGTACAACTTTTTTCTGTGTTCTAGCTCTGTGTATTTCTGCCATCCATCATCATTAGGAGGCCAGTAGATGGCCTGTCTACACACTCTGTCCTTACACTCTCTGGAGAGGAGAGGGAAGGAAAGGTAAAATGGGTGGTGAAGGGTGAGTTATAGGGCATTAAAGAAGTTCTGTAGAAGTTAAAATACTTGTTGCTTCAGTAATTTAATTTCATTGCTATTTATATATTAATTGTGCATATGTACAATTGTTTAAAAAATGTAAATAAAAAATAAGCACAATTGACAAGATTCATTGACTAATTTGATCGTTTTTTTGCTTATTTTAAACAAACTTTTATGTCAGTATTAAACAACCCAAGCTGTAGTTTGTGTGAAACACCTCAAAGTTGATTGATCTTTACATCCTTAAAAGGAAGATGGACGGATCAAAGCCAAAGGAGCTAAATATAGAAACGGGGAGGAAAAGAAAAGGATGATACAACACGAACGGATGGCAAATCGCTAGGATGGAGGCTGAGGAGGAGGAGGAGTGAAGGGAAACATACGGATGGAAGGGAGGACGATCAGAGGACAAAGTATTGTCTCCTGG
>JBBPBX010038216.1:0-20053 GCA_038048925.1 Garcialebias charrua
CATACATATGTTGGCATACATATATTTTTTTAACAATTCAGTTTTGATCATTTTCTTAAATGTACACATTGACTTGGCATCCAAACCATTCCATAATCCAATGCCCTGGATTGAGGTAGACCGTCCCTTCAAACTAGTTCTGTATTTTGATTTTACAAATGTCTCTGTCCCCTTAAGATTAAATCAACTTTGTCTTTTAACAAAATGTATTTGGATATTTAAAGGTAATGTGTTATTCTGAGCCCTATACATAACTGATAAAATACTATAATCTACCAAATCAGAGGTTCCCGGATTTTATTTACTTCTATTTTATTTCTGGTGCGAATTTTTTCCAAGAGAAAGTGATAAGAATCACTGAAACTCCCTCGCACAGAGAAAAAAGCTGCCTGACGCAGATAAAAAACCCTGCAGCGTGTTAATTGACATACTGTATATGGTGTCTAAGCTGCATGAAAGACTTCTCGAGCATGAAGCCTTTTATTGTCTATCAGCTTGGCAGGTAGCCAGGCTAGAATCTATTTGCTCTCTTCTTTGTCCCATGTGATTGGCTTGCCAGCTACCCAGGTGTATTATTCCACCTGAAAACTTCCCAAAACTCCCTTTTTCAAAAAAAAAAAAGATCATTGCCATAATTCCCTTGCCGATCACCCTTTCAGCCGTATAAAAAGGGAGAGAAAGTGTTTCAAGTTCTGCATGGTTTGAGAAGGTTCAGCACCGCTGAGCGTGGATGGCATTTAAGAGTGGAAGGGCAGTGCCCTGATGTTGTGGCTTTTGCAGTGATGATCAACCCCCTGTGAGAGAGCCTGTTATGGCTTCAGAGGAAACCAGGCCGACTTTTCCTGTTGTTGTTTATAAAAGGGAGCATTTTTTTTGTGAAGATGTTCATTATGGTGCATTTTTGCAAATTTATAGGTAGATAAATTCAGTGTTGGTTTAATAACTGGGAGAACTGCTGGGATTTTTGCTAGAAAACTTTTTAATTTGTTGGCATTGAGTACGAGTTTGATGGAACAAATGGAACTGGATATTGAATAAAAAATACATCAAATGCCAATGATGCCTCCTGCTGGTCTGCTCAAGTCCAATTGACACATTAAAAAAAAAGTGAAGTGGTTCATCACGTACACGGAATGCACTGCTACATGTCCAGTCTCCGAGCCTCCTGTGCAACAAGTTTCCACCAGAGACCCCTGTGCCTGCTGTTCCACCCATCATCTCAGTTGCCACACCACCAGAGTCAGCTGCAACATCAGAACAACCAACTGCAACAGATCCTCTTTTGAGTCCCCCTTGCAGCATGTAGAACCTGAATTATCTTCAAAGCCTCTTGTGCAACAGTTACCTGCAGCTTCAGCTAACTCATTATCAACTCTAGTTCCATTCCTCTCCAAGCCCTCCAGCTCTTCAGAGTTTTCTGAGCAGGTTACGGTACCTGATCCACCAGAAAGCTCCAGGCCTCCATCGATCCCCAGAGACTCCCAAGCTCTCCAGGTAGTCTTGAACACTAAAGGCCCCTGTGAAGAAAACAGCTGACTCGGGGGCCCACTCTACAGATTCTTCAGGGTCTCAATCTACAGGGTTTTCAAGGTCCTGCTCTCCAGGTGTTTCCAGGGTGGTCAGTGAAGCCGACACACCTCTCTGTCCTAGGTTTCCAAGGGAGTCGAAGACGATGCCTCTCCGTTATACGTCTCAGAGGGGGTTGAAAAGGATACCTCTCCAACCTACATCTGAGTGGGTTGAAGACAACGCCTTTCCATCCTACATCTCCTAGAGCAGACCTGCTCATTACGTCGATCGCGATCGACCGGTCGATCGCGGAGGCATTACTGGTCGATCGCAGCGTGACATTATTATTATTATTCCCCGCAGCGTGACATTAAAAAATTGTCAGCCAATCAAACATCCCGTTACTTGATTGACGTACAGGGCAACCAATCAGATTACCAATGAATCTTGAGTTTAGGCTATCGTCACTTGATTGACATACACGGCAACCAATCAGATGAGAGCTTTAGGTCATTGCGCATGCAGTTTCTAAAATACAATGGCGCGAAGGTGGAACGCAGCGAAACATACAAAGCGAAAACAATCAGATTTCGGACTGTTAATGGAAAATACGACATCGACTTCCCACCGAAAAGCCAGCTGAGAAAGAGAAAGGTTGAGGAACTAAAATCCCTGTTCGGACATTAGCAATTTCAAAAGCGAAACGCCGCCACCATCTTCCGGGTGAGTGACGCTGTGTTGTTTCTCTGCACGCTTAAACATACTGGTTGGGAGTTGACGTGGCTTTATTATTAAAATCATACGAGACACTTTTCATACAGAATAACCTCCTTGACTACTCTCCGTTCTCTGCACGTTTCCCTGTCCCGCAGCGCGAGCGTTTGCATAACACACTTTCGCGCTGCGTTCAGGGACAGTCTGTAAAATACACACACTTTTGCGCTGCGTTCAGGGACAGTCTGTAAAATACACCGCTGTAAATCTCTCCATACCAAAAGAGATATTTTTATGCCTTTGTTCACTAAATTAAACGTGTCCGGAGCCGTAACAACCTGCTACAACTGTGGTTATCAACTGGTGGCCTGTGGACCACTTTAGATTTGCTGGAGTTTTTTTTTAGAGATGACATTATAAAGTAAAAAAAAATGTCTAATGATTTTTTTAACATTAAATAAAAGACCAGATTCTTATAAAGAAGGGGGTGGGGATCAGTTTCTACCATCTTTTTTTTTAAATAAAATTTAAAAAAATTATATTGCTGTCACCATCACCCCATTTGGTCCCTGCGGGCGCGTTGGTGACCCCTGATTTATTACGTGTGTTGTGCAATACTGTATTGGCTTATTCAGTTATGCAAGGTACATCAACATAGGTACCGGTACATTGTACATAAAAAGAATCCTTAATACATTTGAAGATAATTATATGTTTTGCATTTTTGTATTGGGTAGATCTTTTTGACTTGTTTTTTTTATAAGTAGCTCGCATGCTGAAAAAGTGTGAGCACCCCTGTCCTAGAGGGTCCAGGAGGACCTCTCCTCTCCTCTGCTCTTGTTGGGGCAGTTCCTAGGCCATTCTCTTGTACTGTACTCCTGGTCATCTGCTAGAACTCGTGCTTCACTCCTGATGGTCTCCAGGGTCGTCTGCCTGAACTCTTGCTCTCCCTCAGTTTGCTATATAACCAGTCTCCAGTTAACACCTCACCAGCGGCTCATTTGTATTTGTTGAAACCTTTGTTTCCTCACCCTTCTGTGGCCTTTTCTTTGTAAGTTTGTCGCCATGTCAGATTTTCTTTTCTTATTTAAATAAATGTTTTTATTTTTATTTTACTCAAGTTCCTTCGAGCTGGCCTTGGGTCCTATCCACCACAAATCGTGACCGTAATAATTGTAGAGATTAAAAAAGATAAACAGGAAATGTCTGTTTGTCAAACGGAGGAAAATTTGTTCTCTCCTTTTTGTTTAAAAGGATCAAATCTATCAGGAAAAGCCAAATGATCTGTTTATAGCCATAGGGACAACTTTGAAACATCAGAGTTGTGTCATCACTGTCTTCTTTTTTTTATTTTTTATGCTGCAACTACTGAGATTTAGGAGTTTGTGTTTTCTTTTAACCCAATTACAGATCATTTTTTCTGTTCACCACAAGGCTTAAACCAGATCTGTGCATGTGGTGCTGCTTTTTCTCAGGATTTAGCAGTACAGTAACTCTGCTCTGCATGGCAACTTGTGAAGTGTGGAATGTCCCGTTGACCCTGAAACGTTGCTGGGAAATAAAGGCATTCATTGTTCTAAGCCACAGCTATGTTAGCTTGTTAAATAATGTCAGAACAGTGTTTGAATGAATCAGCCAACATGAGTCAACCTGAGGATATCGGATAATCATTGAGCCATATGCATACAGAACTTTAATACTGAAAATCGTATTGACAGACTGCTTAGGCATTAGCACTGCTGTGGTAGTGGTTGATCATTATCCCCAACAGAATACTTAAACTTCACTGGTACTATTTCTGCTTAAAATTTTAGTCTTAACTGTTAGCATCCACCCTGTCTTTTAGCAAAATATCTTGTGAAGCAGTGGACAGGTTTTATTGAAACTCAGAAGATAATCACTGGTTGTACAGGTAGTCCCCGACTTACGACGTAGTTCCGTTCTTATGTTGTGTCGTAACTCGATTTTTGACGTAACTTGAAACATAGTCCAAACTGCACCTTATACATACAGTACTGTATTTTACCAAGCACTTGGCCTATCCTCACACAGTACCCTACATAGTTGTCAAAAAAACACATACATTTGGAGCCATAATGAAGTGAAAAAAGAGTTAATTTCCTACTCTGGAATGCTGGTGAAGCCATTTCCTCTGTTTCTCCCTCCCTCCTCCAGATTCTCCATTTGTTTACGTTGTAAAATTGCCGTCCATAAAACAGCTACTTTTCCACAGCTGCTGCCCTTTTCTGCCTGTCCAGCTCTATCCTAGCTCAGTACCCTACATAATTATCAAAAAACACATACATTTCAGAGCCATAATGAAGGGAAAAAATAGTTAATTTCCTAATCTGGACTGCTGGTGAAGCCATTTCCTCCGTTTCTCCCTCCCTCCTCCGGATTCTCCATTCGTTTACGTTGTAAAATCGCCATCCATAAAACAGCTACTTTTCAACAGCTGCTGCCTGTTTCTGCCTGTCCAGCTTGCTCCAACAAGTTTTGTTTTTTTGAATGTCCAGAGGACCAGACTTAGCTTTTTTAGAGAGTACAGGCAGCTGTAGCCTCCACAGCTAGCAAAACGGGAAACCGGAAACTGGCTGGAAACTGCGAAAATCGGCTTCAAAATAAAAAAATTCAAAATATATATATATATTTTTTATTTTTTTTTTATTTATGGAGATGCGTGTTGTAACCCCAAAACGTCGTAAGTCGAAGCCGTCGTAAGTCGAGGACTACCTGTATATCTTAAATTATTACCATTTGTAGTCAACCCAGATAGTCACCACAGCTAAGCAACCTTACTCAATACATAAATGGCTATAACTTGGTCAGTCACAGTTTTTAAAACATTTATAAAACTTTGACATTTCACACGTAGTTTATAAGTTCAGAGATCTCTCAAGTTCAGCTGACAAACCCATGTAAACCTCAGTCTTGGATCCATACTATGTGTGGATTTGCAGCTTGTTTCTGTGGAGAGATGAATCAAAGTAACGGAGCCCTTTGACAAACATTTCATCTATCAGATGAGTCCAGTCCCAAAATGTCCACTGTGAAGCAAAAGCATATGAGTGTACCTTTAAATCTGTGGCCATTGATTTACAATCCACAAGCTCTGGTTATAAACTGAGAGTACAAATGTAGACATGAATCTTCTTTTGTTCTTTCTATAAAAAACCTTGATAAGGACTGCAGGCAATCGTGAAAACATCTTCTGTCTTACAGATTTACTGCCAAAGCCAGATTTCGACTACCACGCCATGTTGATTGATATCAGTTTGTTCCAGGTGTTTGGTCAGATCCCACTGAGACAAACCAGGGAAAAAATAACCCACTTGGAGCTGATGAAAAGAGCTGTTAGAAAGCTTTATTATAAAGTGATTCCTTTCCTTAAAGCTGCTCTTGGTGTCCTTAATGCATGTCTTGAAATGTCACTTCAGTAAAAAAAAAATCAGTTTATCTGATGGAAAGCATTTTCTTACAGTCTGACAACACCTGTTTAAAATAGCAACTATAAAATGTGTTTTCCTCTATTATGGCAAGGAGATGAAGATGCTGAAAACTGCATCTTCATTATTTGAATGTAGTCTTCGGACATATCCTGATTTTTTTTTTTTTTTTTTACTTTTTCATTTTCAGTTAAAATTGAATTAAAAAAAATGAAAATTACAAAGAAAATGAAAGGCAGCAGAAAGAAGAAAAAAATCTTATAACATCTGCTCCTTAAAAAAATACATATGAAATAAAATACATTCAAGCATAAATAGTCTTTATATAACATAAGCCAAAAAACGACTCTGTGCCAAGAACAACCGATTTCAATAAGAATATGCTAAACAATTTCATAAATTTTCAATAAACTACTTTTTACCATTTTCTTAAACAAAAACATTGAGGAAGCTTTTTTACAATTATTATCCAAAACATTCCACAGTTTTATTCCTTGAACTGATGTGCATCGTTCCTTTGAATTTGTTCAATTTTTTGGTTTCACAAACATTGCTAGTCCTTTTAATTTGTAATATTGTAACTAACTCTCTTAATAAAATAAGATTGAATATTTCGAGGTAAGGAATTTGTATGAGCTCTGTACATAACCTGAAGAATTCCATAGTCAACCAGTCCATAAAACTTTAATAAATTTAACTGATGAAACAATATGTTCGATAAGTGAGTGTTATGCTTTCCTGCTCTCATTCCATATTTGTTCAATTTCTCCAAAATAATGCAGTGATCAATAGTATCAAAGGCTTTTCTGAGATCAACAAAAATACTAACACAATATTGTTTTTGATCTATAGCTGTAGTTATTTGTCCAATAAAGTCCATGAGAGCCATTGATGTTGAATGTTTTTTTCTGAAACCATATTGATTATCACTCGGAACCATTTGTTTATCAAGGAATCTATCCAGTCTGGTCACAAATAATTTTTCTAGAATTTTAGAGAACTAGGGCAGCAATGATATTGGTCTATAGTTATCAAACTTACATTTTTCACCATTTTTATAGAGTGGAATTACCTTTGCAATTTTCATATCCTCAGGGAATATCTCTGTTGAGAATGACAAATTACATATACTGTATAAGTAAAAGGCTCAATAACATAGTTCATTATTTCTTTCACAAGTGTCATATCCATGTCTAACCAGTCTTTGGATTTTTTGTTTGAATTTTTTTAACCATGTTCATTATTTCATTTTTGTCAGTTCCATCAAGAACGGTGCAACCATTAACTGCATGAGTCACACTCCCTTTTTACATTGGTTCTTTACATAGCAAATCCTTTGCCTAATGTGGAGGTTGGGATACTTCCAGCCTCTCACGATTTGATTGAGGAAGGGTGCAAGGCACTCATAACACTATTATTGGTGTGTCTTGATTCAAGGTTCTTTACTGTCATTCACATCACATGTGGTGCATGAGGTGGAATAGAATTGTGTAGGCAAGGTCCCAGTTACACCCCAAAACAGCAAAGATATAAAGTATAAAAAGAAACTGTATACGAGGATCTAAAATATAAGCTAAACAATAATAATGTAGGCAGCACAGCACAACACTGCTGCCTCTCAGCGAGCAGGTCCCTGGTTCAAATCCCGATCTGGGGGCCTTTCTGGGTGGAGTTTGCATGTTCTCTCCGTGCATGCGTGGGTTTTCTCTGGGTACTCTAGTTTCCTCACACAAACCAAAAATCATGCATGTTAGGCTGATTGGTAACTCAAAATTGTCCCTAGGTGAATCATTGAATGGATGAATGGAGTTTGTGCGTAGCTAAAGTCGTTTTATTAAAAACAATGCATTTTTTTAGACATAGGCCCTAATCCTCTATTGTTTGGCATTTTGCACCTCATTATATTAAATCACAGGCAGAAAAACTACACTTTAGCGGCAAATTCTCCTGGGACCCACAAACCAACAATTGTCTCAACTCGAGCAGCTTCTTCATGTCTTTACTTAACAGCACCAACTTGATAAGACGTGAAGGGCAAATCTGTCCCATCTGCTGTCACACCCCAAGTGTGACTGCACCTGAAAAAGGGTTGTTTTCATTTCATACCTCATGAAAGTTCAAGAAGGATAACTTCTCAGCTTGCTACAGGGGACAGTGCTGCACCAGATCAGATTTAGCTCTGTAAAAAGATCACACACCACCACCCCGTTTTACACACAGACACTTTAACAGAAGCTGCAAGCAGACATAAAAAAAAAGACAGACTACACTCCCTCTTTTAATAAAGGTCACATCACATCATCAGAGTGAAAAAAGCTGCTCTATTCTGTTGGGCTGATCAAAAAAATATGTTTATTTTCTAATTAGAACAATTAAGTCTTAAGAGCTTTGTTTACATCTTCTCTAATGTGTTGGACTTTTTTTTCCCTGCTGTTACTTTGGTTAAAACGCTGCCTTACATGGTCTTTTTCATGTAAGGAGATGGCTCCCATATTGACTCATTTTCACTTAGTAGGTGTTCCAGCAGCACCTACTGCATGACATTCCTGAGCAGCACTTGAAAATAACAAGCTGCCGGATTTCACACGTAATAACTCAACACTACTGTAAATTAAAATGAGCTTCACCCTAGCCTCAAAGCTTTTAGGTGTTCATTCAGACATGTCAAGTACAAAGTAAACTAAGACAAGGATCTGATGGGATAAAATATAATCCCTTCTAACAATAAAGAGTGTTTTTATTTTACTTACATTAGATTAATATTAATCACCTAGAAACCTTTTCATTGAATAAAAGTGAAAATAATTTTTTTGTGAGAATATTTGTGAACAAATTTAGACTCTGTTCACACATAAACAGCATTTTAGGAGCTCCTAATTTAAAAAAAATATATATATATACTGTATATTTAATGGCTGCCAGTTTACAACTTTTTCCAAAACTATGATGTCACTGTCTCACCTCTAATCTAATTTACTATATCTCCCCAGGCATGACAAATCATTTCTCAACTAAAGCAGAACATGTTTTGGCTTGGTTATGTCATTTTTTTTAACCTAAAAAACAAATGTTGCATAAAAATATCTTAAAAAAACATAAATTATGCATTTTAAAAACAGAGGAATAACAACAAAAAAGGTTTAATAGGTTTAAAATGGGAATATTTTTAAAAGACCAGCAGACTGTAAGGAAAACACTTCCCTCTAGCTGTCTCTTACTGGAAACTGTTCCTGAACAGCTTCCATTATAATGTATCTGCTTATCTAGACTGACCCAACCCTCAGTCAATGCTCACTTGCCTGCACTTTTGTAGTCTTGTATATTTGTGATGCAAAGCCGAAGTTCCACATTTTTCTTTCATTTTCTTGAAAGGATTCAGTTGTTGCTCTTGTCTTCACCATCCTCATTTTTCCTAGTGTTACCAGTTCAGATACTACTAGACTATGTAATATATGCTGTCTATGGTTGCTACCCAACATGTAAGCTTTATGTGCATGCTTCTTTTCTTGTTTCCTGTTTTTGGTGTATTTTTGTGGCACTGTTACAGCACCACATACAGGCCTGACATGGTTACTGCAACATTTTGGGTCATTTTCTTTCTTTCCATGTGGATAAAAACATCCATCCATCCATCATCTTCCGCTTATTCCGAAGTTGGATCACGGGGGCAGCAGCTTGAGCAGGGAGCCCCAGACATCTCTTTCCATAGCACCTCTTCCAGTGTTTGCAGGAGGATTACAAGGTATTCCCAGGCCAACCGAGAGACATAGTGTCTCCAGCGTGTCCTGGGTCTTCTCCGGTGTCTCCTCCCAGTTGGACATGCCCAAAGCACTTCCCTAGGGAGACGCCCAGGGAGCATCCTTATCAGATGGCCGAACCACCTCAACTGGCTCCTTTCGACGTGGAGGAGCAGTGGTTCTACTCTGAATCTCTCCCGGATAACTGAACTTCTCCCCCTATATCTACGGGAGAGTCCAGTTACCCTGCGGAGGAAACTCATTTCAACCGCCCGTATCCACAATCTCATTCTTACGGTCACTACCCAGAACTCATGACCGTAGGTGAGGGTAGGAATGTAGACCGACCGGTAAACAGATAGCTTTGCCTTACAGCTCAGCTCTCTAGCTCTCTCTTCACCACAACGGACCGGTACAGAGTCTGAAATTCTGTGGACGCCGCACCAGTCTGTCTGTCAATCTCACGTTCCATTCTTTCTTCACTTGTGAACATAACGCAGAGATACCGTACTTGAACTCCTCCACTTGAAGCAGAACCTCACCCTCGACCTGAAGAGCGCAATCTCAAGATAAAAACATTCAAGAAACAATTCTATGTTTCTGAGAATAGTTTTAGAAACAGTAAATCAAAAGGCTTTTTTTTAAGACAAAGGAAATGTTCTCGTGTGGACAAGGCCTTAGATGGCAAGCTTAAAACATTCCAATTTTTTTTACCAATTTTCTGAAATCAGTATCAGACTCGTAATTGTTGAAGTCCAGGTTGAGACTCTTGTTCCCAGTATTGTTGCTGTTTTGTCACCTTACAGCTCTTAATTTATTTACTCTTCCCTCCTCCATCCTCCTTCCGCAAAACAACAAATCAATACTTGGTCAAAAGCCTGCTGTGTGAAGTGCTTGTTTCTATTAATGTGCCGCACTCATCTTCACTAAGTAGTCTACAGACTGAAAGAAATAATGAAATATTTAAAATCACTTGGCACATCTAAATCACAATAAAAGAAGTCATTTTTTTCTGTTCAGGTGTTACAACGCTGCCCTGTTTCTGTCAGACAGTTAGTAAATCGTCATGCTTAGCAGATTTGAACTTGTTCAAGAACAAGCCAATTAAAATGTTGTTTTCAAGGGTTCTCTTGTCTTGTCTTGCTAAAAACTGCTTATAGCAATGAAACTGAAAAACAGCAATAAAAAATGCTGTATTTCATTTGAATTATACATCGTTCAGCATGGTGACTAAGCAGGCTTTCATTATGCCTCTTCTGCTGTAAGACATTCAGTTAAAGAAGTGAGTTTTTTTATTGTGGAAACTGCCAAAACAACGAGAAAAAAGCCTACATAACGTATAGATTATCATCTAACATACTTGTGTGTTGTGAAATCCATCCATCCATCCATCTTCTTCCGCTTATCCGGGGTCGGGTCGCGGGGGTAGCAGCCTAAGTAGGGAGGCCCAGACTTCCCTCTCCCCAGCCACTTGGAGCAGCTCCTCCGGGGGAATCCCAAGGCGTTCCCAGGCCAGCCGAGAAACATAGTCCCTCCAGCGCGTCCTGGGTCTTCCTCTGGGTCTCCTCCCGGTGGGACATGCCCGGAACACCTCACCAGGGAGGCGTCCAGGAGGCATCCTAACCAGATGCCCGAGCCACCTCAACTGGCTCCTCTCGATGTGGAGAAGCAGCGGCTCTACTCCGAGTCCCTCCCGGATGACTGAGCTTCTCACCCTATCTCTAAGGGAGAGTCCAGCCACCCTGCGGAGAAAACTCATTTCAGCCGCTTGTATCCGAGATCTTGTTCTTTCGGTCATAACCCAAAGCTCATGACCATAGATGAGGGTGGGAACGTAGATCGATCGGTAAATTGAGAGCTTTGCCTTTTGACTCAGCTCTCTCTTCACCACGACAGACCGGTACAGCGCCCGCTTCACTGCGGACGCTGCACCTATCCGCCTATCGATCTCACGCTCCAGTTTTCCCTCATTCGTGAACAAGACCCCGAGATACTTAAACTCCTCCACTTGGGGCAGGACCTCCTCCCCGACCCGGAGAGGGCATGCTACCCTTTTCCGGCTCAAGACCATGGCCTCGGATTTGGAGGAACTGATCCTCATCCCGGCCGCATCACACTCGGCTGCAAACCGCTCCAGTGAAAGTGTTGTGAAATGTGACCTTAAATTGCTCAGTGATTAAAACTACAGACATATTTGATTAGAAATATGCAAGAACATTCCAAGAAATGACGTGACACAAATCATCAAATAGGTACAAAACAAACACATTAATATTTGTTTGTCTTCTTATATTTATTGATTTATATATTTTACACTTCTTATATTTGTCTTGGACACTTAAATGTTGTAAATAATAGGTGCATTGTTTCCAAACAATCTATATTACATATTGGCATTTAAACCAGCTCTGAAGTTATTTCTGACAGGGTTAAATTTCCGTTGGTACACTTTGCACTTTTCAATTTGATGTGGCCTTGGTGGCATTCCAATCTCTCTCTGCAAATTAACCCCGGACTAGCACTTTTGATCCACTTGATATTTGGACGAGGGAAACCAGGAGCAGGGGAAAGGCGGCACATTGACATTCCTCCCCCTATCTGGTAATGAAATTGCTTAGCGCTATTGCATCCTTTCAAGCATCACACCGTGCTCGCTCATATGGATTTAATCCTGTTGTGAGAGGCTGTTGCTGGGGGCAATCGGCACAATGCCACTTTCAAAGTAATCCATTGAGTCTTAAATAAGTCAGTTGTTTTCATTTACAAATATCATAGTCAAAGTATTGCATATTAATACTTTGAGCATTGAACATTTTAACATGCTAATGAGTTTCACCAACAATTAGTTAATGAGATGTTTTCTGTCTATTAACTGTCTAGAAACGGGGAAAAAAGTTAATTATATATGCTCTGATGTATGCTAATCCAGGAAGATAAATCTGCTTCAACTTTGTAAGATGTTAATTATATATCCCTTCCACAGACCACAAAACGTGCGCGTTAGGGTAATTGATAACTATAAATTGCCCCAAGGTGTGGATGAGAATGTGAATGGTGGCTTTTCTCATTTGTCTGTGTGCCTTGGAATGGACCTGTCTAGGGTGTTCTCCGTCTCTTACACAATGACCAGTAGAGATAGGCAATTGAAAAGGAAAAATTGGGTAAAGTGGATGGATGGATGGATGGATGACTTGTATAAAGACAATAAACTTGGGTAAGACCATGGTCATAAAACATTTTTACCAAATTAGAGTTCATTTACCAGCATATTTTACAAACAGTCTACTAAATAATTGGGTAATATGACTCTGGCACCCCACGAATACCTTAGGGGACATGATCATAAGCTTTCTCCAAGTCTACAAATCACATGTAGACTGGAGATCTCCCATGACACCCATAGCAACTCTAAAAGGGTATATCAGAGTCAGAGTCAGAGAGTCTTTATTGTCATTTGCACCACATGTGGTACATGTGATGAAAACGAGATTATGTACACAGGGTCCCAGTTACATCCTACATCAAAAAGTGAGAGGAAAAACATTAATAACATCTAGGATCTGACTATGGAGGAACATCAACTAGAAATACACTAAGCACTAATGTAATAGAAAAACATCATTATAAACAGCAGCACGAACATGAGTCTGTATGAGCAGATGGTCACAGATGAACACAGCAACAAGAAAACAGATCAGCATCAGCATGATGTGATATTTTGCAGTGATTATTCTTATTATTTATTTATTCATGAGTCTAACAGCCTCAGGGTAGAAGCTGTTCCTCAGTCTAGTGGTTCTACATTTGATGCTCCTCAACCTCCGTCCTGAGGGGAGTGGGGCAAAGAGTGAGTGTGCTGGGTGAGTGAGGTCTTTCATGATGCAGGTGGCTCTTTTCCTGCATCTGGAGGTGTAAATGTCTGTGATGGTGGGGAGACTGCCTCCAACAGACTTCTGTGCAGCCTTCACCACTCTCTGCAGTGCATGTATATGCAGTATATGCGTGGTCAACTAGTCCAAGACCTGAACCAATGCTACACTGCTCCTCTTGGATATATATGGTGTTTGACAGTCGGTTGGAGCCTCCGTTCTGACATTTTATAGTTACATTTCCTAAGAAAGTTGAGTAGGTTGGCCCCTAAATAACCTGAGCACTCTCTGTTTGACGACTTTTAAAATGGGAAGCACAACCTTATTCTGCCACTTTATAGGCATTGCCCCCAGTCCTTCGTGCAGCATTGAAGGGTTGCACCAACCATGTCGGCACCACAACAGATCCTTCAGCATCACAAAGATAATCTCGTCCTCTCGTGGCCCCCCACCAACCAAAACGATACTTGAATTTATCCTCAACATCCTCTGCTACAATAATGGACTGTCCATGCCCTGAGCCCTCAGACTCTGCCTCCTCAGATTTGGACACGGTAACCAGATTAAGGAGATCCTCGAAATGTTTGTTCAAGCATTCAACAATATAATATCATCAGTTGGCCAGATTAGCAATCATACTTTCTATCTTATCTAATACAAGATGGTCGCCACAGCTATGACCTCAAACACAAATATGACAATAACGCGGTTAGTTCTACAGAGACTGGGTGAAGATCTGGTATGGTAGTAGCTGAGAGTCATCCCACCATGTACTGTTAGTGATACAAGATCTTCTGAGAACTGTACATAAAAGATAAATTGCAAGGTGATGGGCAATATGCAATTTTTTTCAAAGAATGCTAGTTTTTGTAATGAATCAGAATTTAGGAGAGGCCTCAATGAGTTGAGTGGTGACTGGGCTGGCTCGGTAATTAATATAAACCATAACATAGGAAAAAGAAAATATGCTTGCATTAGAGAGCAATTGCGGGCACGGTGGCACAGTTGGTAGAGCTGTTGCCTCTCAGCGAGAAGGTCTTCAGTCTGAATCCCAGCTCGGGACCTTTCTGGGTGGAGCTTGCATGTTCTCTCTGTGCATGCGTGGGTTTTCTCTGGGTTCTCCGGTTTCCTTTCACAGATGAAAAACATGCATGTTAGGCTGATTGGTAACTCTAAATTATCCCTAGGTGTGAGCGTGAATGGTTGTTTGTCTCGTTTGTCTCTATGTGTCCCTGTGATGGACTTGCGATCTGTCCAGGGTGTCCCCAGCCTCTCCCACAGTGATAGCTAGACATGGGCACTAGTGAACCCTGCGACCCGAAAAGGAAGAAGTGGGTAAAGGTACTGGATGTATAGAGGGCAACTTCCTTACTCCAGTTCAGTATTTTTGAATAGCCTATATATGTATGACAACAGTAAACTAGAACTCTTGAAATTCTGCTACGACTTTTGATTTTGGTGTGCCATCTCTTAATTATAAGTGGACCCCATTCGGAAAATGTCTGGAAGTTTCCCTAACAATGACTTGCTTTTAATCCGCTTTAAATTTTGAACCTTGCTTTTAAAAGGCAGAGTGTTATTTGAATGTCATTTTCCATTAAATCATAGAAACGAATGGTAATACCAATATAAATCCACAGGATAGCACAATGCTCATCTGAATGGAAAACACCAGAGATGAGACAGAGGAAATGACATTCCCACCATGGCAGAGTATTAGCAGTCTCGTTGTTGACACAGCAGATAACATAATGACATCGCTTTGATGAGAGGATTATTACATCAAGATTTGATGACCATAAGATGTCCTCTATGTTTCTGGTGCTCAAGTGTCACTTGTCGCCCCACTGCCTTGATTTACCTTACAGAAGTACCACCTCACGCTTCCAAACCTCAATTAGTAACGGCTCAGACCACCGGATAGGAGAGCTTAAGAAGCAATTTCTGAATGCACTCAGATTTCTAAAAAGCGTCTGATTATAAATGATGGTTACAAATTACTGTTTAAACAGAACCTCTAATCACTTTTATTTCAAATGTTTTGTCAGGATCCTTTCTCATTTCACATGCACATCATCCACCCTCTCCGTTAGAGCTGAATGTGCCGTCTTGCAGAGATAAAAGAACCAATCTGATCTAAAGTTGTAATCCTATACCAGGGGTCACCAACATGGTGCCCGCGGGCACCCGGGTGCCCCCAAGGACCATTTGAGGTGCCCTCGGACCTGTTCTAAAAATAGCACAACTCACTACTAAGCTGCATTTAAAATGTCATTTTATTCAGTTGTTATTCTTTTTTTGTATTTATATATATATTTTATAATGTCTATCTTAAAAATATGTTCTTAAAAATATGTTTATTATACATTTTTTTCAATTTACGCATTGTTATTTCCGAAGAGTTTACCAAACTGGTGCCCTTTGTAAGACTCCGTACCCACAAAGTTGCTCTCAGTTTCAAAAAGGTTGGTGACCCCTGTCCTATACAGTGTGAGTTAAAAGCAGTGTCGGCTCATGTGTGAAAGCTCACAATTCAGACTTTTTGTTCAATTAACACTGTTTTCTGCAGTGTTGTGTAATACAATTCATTACAGCCTTTTTTTTTTCTTCAAAATAACAAAAATTATAATTATTTGATTTATAATTGTTAACATTAAAGAATAAAAAAGACATAGTTACAAACATTATATGTATCTGGTGTTTACTTAGAATTTAATAAACCATTTATCATCTAAATTAGCTATTAATTCTAGCGTATGCTTATTTTAATTGGTTAAGATTATTGGTAATAATATTTATTTTTAAAAATGTTAAGACTAAAATACAATGTATTTCATAAACAAGACAATTGTAAATAATAAAGCTCTACATGTAATCAAGACATTTTATAATATTTTCTACAGAACTGCAAATGCCTTCTCTTTATTGGAGATAAATAAATGTAAGGCTGCATCTTATCAGCCAAAGTTGATTTTATTGCTTTATTACTCGCTCTAAGATAAACTATTGTCTACTGAGCTGTATACTTTTTAAATTCCTTATACTGTAGGTGCCTCAAATTAACTCTTTGGCAACACAATGACTTTAGACAGACAACGTTTTATATTATTTGAGGCCAAGTTTTTTTTGCCCCGCTCCCCTCAGGCAGAAGGTTGCGGAGAATTAAGTGCAGAACTAACTACTAGACTGAGGAACAGCTTCTACCCTGAAGCTGTTAGACTCATAAATCCCTAATCAGGATTATCACTGTGAGAAATCACTGTAATGCCACTTTGATTGTTATGTGCTGCTGATCTCATGCTGCTGATTATTTCACGCCGCTGTGTTCATTCGTACTCATCTACTCACACAGACTCATGTTCGTGCTGCTGATGTTCGGTGTATTGTTTTGCACTATTAGTGTTTAGCATATTCTTAGTTTATTTCTTAGTTTATATCTTAGATCCTTATTTACTCTTTCTTTTTACAGTTTATATTTTTGCTATTGCTGGATGTAACTGGGACCCTATGTATAGTACACAATTTCATTCCACCTCATGTACCACATGTGATGTGAATGTTGCTAAAACCTACTTGAACTTGACCCACCTTTAATGCCAGAGATCATCAAGAAGAGATCGTCGTATGATGAGAAATAACAGAGTTGTAGCCCTTTTGGTCCAGTCTTGAAAATAACATGATGCATAATCTCACGTGAGATGTCACCCTCAGAGTAAGTGTTGTTAATGACTCTCAGCTACTTCCACATCAAATCTTAGCTCAACATCCTTAGAACTGGCTGAATTATAAAAATAAAAATAAATCATGGTAAATGTTGACTTCCTGTGGTGGCCATCTTGATTCAGATAAACTGACTCCCAAAGTGAATAATTTATAGTTGTATATTTAATAATTATTCTCTAAAAGTCTTATTAAAGTCCAATCAGTGGTACATGAGATGTTTTGCTAACAGGGTGGGCTCCAAAAGTTAAAGCCACAGTTTGGTGCAAAGATCTGGCGCAATGAGTAACAGTTGGAATATGTATCATGAATGATTTTCGATGGGTTGCTGTCTGTAGCAGCCATCTTGCATTGGGATGGGTCCAAAATGTTATTATTTACAGAACTGCAGCTAAAATCGTCATTTCCTCAAGCTGTTTATGAGAATCGTTTGGTCACAGAAACAGACACGAATACAGAGATGACAAAATATATAATCTGCCTACGGCAGGAAATAATTATATTAATCACCAATAAGTCCCAG
This sequence comes from Garcialebias charrua, assembly GCA_038048925.1. Classification (NCBI taxonomy): domain Eukaryota; kingdom Metazoa; phylum Chordata; class Actinopteri; order Cyprinodontiformes; family Rivulidae; genus Garcialebias; species Garcialebias charrua. The sequence goes on from JBBPBX010038216.1 coordinate 17,519, forward strand.
CTTTATAAACAATCTGCAGTGGTCGTGCTCTGTGGCCTCTCTGGCTCAAAGCCCCCGCAGCAAAGTCTTCAAGTCCTGTTGGTTGTGAGCTGAAGCTGCCACATATTAAATTTGTCAAAGCACATCCCCACAACTACCTACTGCCAGTTCTTGGTTTGTCCTTGACATTTCTGAGGCGCTCCCAGTGGTCTGACACTATAACATTGTGGCCCGTCATCCCAATTCTAATACATCCACAGGAAACAAATGTTCACTACGTGTCAGATCATAATCAATGTCATTCATTCAGCTGCCAGTGGTCAGAATGTTTCTGCTCTTTGGGCCGAGATACATTTGAGCGTCCTCACGATACGCCTATACGCCACGTACGTACGTCAAGGCAAAAGCGTAGCCCCGCGTAGCCCCTCAGGGCACATACGCGCAAAGCTTTTTTTTTTACGTGCGGTGTCTGACCATAAACTTCCCCGGCGCCGGACTGTTTTGTATGTTACACAAATGAAATAAATTCCCCTTCTTTATCGCTGATCGGGCCTTTTCTTTTGTTTTTTTGCCTAAAGTCAAGTAATCACTTCTTCCTCCGTTCACTCCATGAATGAAATGAATGAATTCAGGTCCTACCTGGGTGCGCGATGTTTTAAATATCCCTGGTGGGCTGTGTGCTGCAGGAAAAGCACTCCCTGTTATTATTTTTATTTCTGAGAGAACTTTTTATAACATATATAGTAGAAACACCGCATCAGAACACCGCCGCGGTCTTCAGCGAGCTACATGAGCTGACTGAAAGCTGTCAATCATTTCAGTAGGCGTGTCAGCAAGTGACCAATCAGCGAGCTCAGTTGAGTCCCCTCCGTGCGCAGCTGCTCATATTACAACAAGGAGAACGCGAGCGTTTGAAAGCTGATAGTTTCTGAAGTATAGCAGCAAAACACATGCGCACAAAATGCGCGCGTAGAGTGGCGTACCTGAGGACGCTCTTTGAAACTAAGTAAGGAAGTAAATGTCCTTGAATCCTGCGTTGAAAATGAGAAATTATGAATTTGAAATATATATACACACACACACACACACACACACAATTTACCAATTATTTTGCAACTCAAAAAGTAAATGACCTTACAGCAGTTATGATGTGTTGTACTTGTAACTAGTTGAGGCCCGTCCACACGGGAACAGTGTTTTCTAGCTATGCAACCAGTGCTTAAAGTGTAGCTCACCCCACCGTCCGGAGATAGCCCCGCCCCAGCACAGGATTTGAAAAATGCAGAAAAATGGGCGCGTCAACAGACACCGCCTAAACGAGGGGGAGGCGGGTGTGGGCTGAGCGAGGAGGTGTGGCCAGGACGAGAGACCGTCATTGTTTCTGAATGTTAAAATTACATTAGTAATACTGTACACCACTTAAAACAAGCAACAACAAAGAATAAATACGTAGATGTATTTATCTATTCCACCCGATCTATTCAAAACAAAAGGCTTTAAAAAAAAAAAATGAAAATAATACCATAAGGTTCTCCGTGACCGGGGATTTAACCTTGGTTGTCCGGATCGCAAACCTGTACCTCCACCACTGCCCCAACCAGGCATTCAGGCATCACTTGTCCATCGCACAATAAGAACACAACTACAGCCAAACAGTTTTGATGAAGTGGAAGGTAGTCTTGGAATAAGTAGGTTGAAATACACAAATAACTAGTGCCATTCCAAAAACTATAATATGCTCTGTTGTGGTACGTTTCTGGAGTGAAATGTACCACTTCCATATAAGGTATGAACTGCAGCGCGGACCTTCTCATCTCCGCAGGGGATTGGCTCTGCTTGAACCACCTTCGGGATGAAAGCGTGCGAAAATACGTCACATGCGAATCGTAGACAAATAAGGAAATTAGGGTGCAATACCACAGTTTAACCCATAGGACTACCGTAAACACGTTTTTAGACCAAATATTGCCGATTTAGACATATACGCACAAATATCTGAAAATTAACACAGACATAGTGCTGTGAAACATTTAGAACACATTCTAGGGAGTTTATCAGCTAAAAAAAAGTTATTTCTGAGTTTAGTTCCTCTTTCATTTGTAAACCAAACGATGCTGCAACGCATATCGGAGTGTGAGACCAAGGTTCACTGAGGCCAACACTGATACCAAAACACACACACACAATACAATGCTTAGGTGCACAAATATCAAAATACCAAACCAATTCATATTTATAATTTACATTTAAATGATTTATGTGTGATTTATAAGTGTAGCCTATTAAGTGCAGGATAATGTCTTACTGTACTAGTTGTTTAGCATGCTCTGCTTCTCTCATTTCTCTCATTTTGTTCCGGCTAGGCCTGTCACGATAACAAATTTTGCTGGGCGATAAATAGTCTAAAAAATTATTAAAGCTTCAGTATGTAACTTATTTTTTTAAACATATTTCTTCACTCTGCCACTATCTCCTGATAGATTGATGTTTGACAGGTAATCTCTGAAAAAAACTATAGTCCTCTGGCGTCTCCCGGTGGTAATAAAAGCATTTCTA
>JBBPBX010038217.1:0-18570 GCA_038048925.1 Garcialebias charrua
CAGTGATTGCACGTTTTAAAACATTTAGTAAACTGTTTTGTTAAATACCCTGATGCATGCTCAATAATCCAGATAGAAAAATCTAAAAAAGCTAAGTCTGGTCCTCTGGACATTCAAAAAAAACAAAAAAAAACACTGTTTTGTTAAAACACTTTCCTGCATGTTAAAAATGCATCAAACCCATCAAAATTTTAATGAATGAATTCTAAATCTATTTTCCACATCTAGGAAGCAATTGTGAACACATAAATTGAGCTTTAGGCCCTGTTTACACGGCGCGTATTTTGAGTGGAACCGCGCCTTTCTCTCTGCGTCTTTGCTTATCGCCTACACGAGTTCACTGTCCCCCCTCCCCTGGATCCGATGCTTTTCTGATCCAGCTCTCAGGGTGGAAGTTTTTCGCTGACCCCCCGTTGATAATGTAAACATCTCCCGTGGAGCTTTTGTTTGAACACATGCACGCAGCACGCACGCGCAGACAGCCGGCATTTTAACAATGGCGGTGGACTGGACAGTGGACACACGCACCACTTTCTGAACTATAGCTGATGGAATATATTTTGATTCTCATATTTAATTATTCTACACCTTACCTGCATCTGTGTTGGAAGAGAGCCAGCTGCCTGGATCCAGTTGTCTGTTAACGAGGCAGTCGGACATTTCACGTGTCACGCTGCACTATAACATACTAAATGTGCTATATATTAACAGTTTAACAATAATAAACAGTATTTATGTTAGCGTGGGAGATATTTAAATTTATCTGAGCTAAATGAAGCTATCTGGACTCGTTACGTCATGCCTAACATGCTGCTGAAAATGAAGACACCAGGTTGATTTTTTATTTATTTATTTATTCAACACCACAAACTCATGTCACAAACACTGAGAATTAAATTGAACACTTTTAAAAACACGTTAACCGAACTTTAATGAACTGGACTCTGTTGTTTTCATCCTGGTGGAAACTGGACCCAGATCCGAACCGCCGGTCCGCTTCGTGGAACAGCTTCGACCTCGCAGGAAAAAAATAAAAATAAAACCTCAGTTGGTTGTTCTGTGATCGAACTAAACACAAGGAAACATTATTAAGAACATTGTTTACCTTGTAGCGCTGCTGGAAATCAGCTGATTCTCACGGACTAAAGTCAGACATGTTGACGCGGTTCCGGTCCAGTCAGCGACTGGTGTGCAGCTTGTTAGATGAAGCGGTCCCACTTGGTGTCAAATCTGTTGACTCTTATCCAAATTTCAGCTTTAAAGACCGTGTAAAGTGAAATTAAATGTGTGTTTTTAGTTTGTCACATGGCATAAATATGTGTTATTAATCACCCATTTAAATCTGACTGATTAAAAACATTGTTTACCTTATAAAATTAAGTCTCAAAAATCATGAAAAAACATGATTTTGCCTTGGTCTGGAACGCTGGGGGCGTGTCAGTGCGTGGGCGTGGTTTCAGCGCAGTACTGCTGCCTGCAGCTGAGCTGTGTGTGGAGAGGTGCAGCAGAGATCCAGTAAACCTGCTCTGTTTTTATCCGAGTTCTGTCTGTAACAACAGCTACTTTTTCCAAGAGTTACGCTGTTTTTGTAAATAGTTTTCTTGTGTGTTTTTAATCTGGAATGAATAAAAAAATAAATAAAAAAAAAAGTTGTACCATGCGGGATTTGAACCAGTGGGGTTTGGGACGGAAGGCAAACGCCTTATCCATTCACCTATCCAGGCTTACAGATACTTGTCATATAACCACGCGCTATAAAAACACGTTATGATCTGCACGGGTGCCCTGACCATTGCGACATCCAGGGAAGATGCAGCAACGAGGCATAATTGATTAGCTAGCTAACAATGAACAAAATATCTATGCTATTGCTATCTGATGCTATCTGCGATTCGCGAGTGAACGGCTCCACCGAGGCGAATTTATACGGCTGGAGCTGCAGGGGGTGGGGCTATACTAATGAGGACCGCGTGACGAAACGCGGTCACGTTTAAAACACGCCTAAAAAATCCTGAACCAGAAATATGTTTATACACAGTTTGCTCTATAACTCCAAAATTAATTGAGCTACAATTTTGAGACTTTTTACTCATTTACAAGATTACAATTATCACATTTATAATGTTTATTTAAGAAAATGTTGAAATTCACTTTACACGGTCTTTAACTTGTTGTTAACTTGTTGACAACAACTTGTAGTAGCTGAACTTTTAGCCAGAGAGGAAAACAGGCTGCCTCGTCTGCTCTGTTTACCTCAGGCAGCACGCATGCGCAGTAGTGAAGGTTCCAAAAATCACAGCGCCATCTAATGGCCCAGCATGGTAACTACAGTGAAATCATGAGGACGGGGGTGGAGGGGGAGAGAGTCGTATCCACAGAATTCGCCCATGTCAACGCAAAACTTTTCACCTAATTAACATACCCAAAACATCCGTTTTCCCCACACAGTGTCCGTGTAAACAGGGCCTTAAGCGTAGCTTTGTTTTATCAATGTTCATCAGTGAGAAAACTTGCTCACAAAGGTAGGTAGTCCCAAACATGGACATTTTTGCAGCCAGTGCTGTCAGTTTGTGGTAAGAGATAGCCTACTTGAAAAATGTGCCAAAGCCCACAGAGGCAAATGTATCCTCCAATTCTACATCACACTGCAAATCAATGATTTCAAGTTGCATGTCAACAGGCACATCAGAAGCTCTGATGGTGAGAGAAAAACAGCATATTCTGTCTCGAGTTCGCCATTGTGGCGGCGCCGACACGCCCATCTTTTAAGACGAGTGTGCGTAATTTTAGTCATGTTGTATTGTGCCAATTTTATTGGCTCTGTCGTGTTCTATGTTCATGCTTGTGTGTCCACCCACCTGAAGTCTAATAGATTTGTTTGTGTAATGCTGGTTTGTGTTTAATGATTCCAATCTATATATATTTATCCTATTATCTTGTGACTGAATGTTAATGGCAATACAGTATATGTTAGTTCACTGCTAAATGAAGAGGATGCTTTGAATCAAAGGTATCCTCTTACTTTTAACCATCAAAATTTGATGGTTAAATTTATTGAAAAATAGATTTAATGCATAAATGCATATTAGAATACAGTTATAATAGTGGATGCGTACATTTGTATTCAATGCAGACATGTTCCTGTTTTTACATTTGCCTTATAATCTAGCTGTTTTGCTATTTTGACATTTTTGTTTTAACTTGCAATTTTTTTTAATTGTATACCTCTCTTATGATTGTCTATTGTCCAAGGAAAGTCTAATGTCGCTGTTTTCATCATTCTTTGTTTGTAACCAGGTCTCTCTTGTAAATGAGTCCCCGAGGCTCAATGGGATTAACCTGCCTAAATAAAGGTTGAATTAATGTATTTTATTTTATAAATCAAAGGGGGGCCCAGCAGAAAAAGAAGAAAAAAAAAAAACCAGTTTGGGAACTGCTGGCTCAGACAGACTGTCACAGACAAATACCTTCATCTGTAACTCAACATGTTGGAATCATTTCAGTTTCATCTCCTTTATTCAGATCCAGTAGAATTATAAACATGCTCAGTTTTCAGAACGATATTGGGATGCCAGTTTTAGAATATTTCATTTGGCAAGAACTAAGACTTTAATTTCATGCTAAAAGGTTTATCTCTTTTATATGCATAAAACAGGATGACAAAATGAGCTGCGCTGGATTATATGTGCCTCTTCTCTGGGTTTCATTTGGGATGAGTTCAGATTTTAAAGGAAGTCTGTTGAGTGAGTTTGCAGCTTCCTGCCGGCAGAGGGTGCTGTTCTCCTGCAGCATGAAGAGCTATAACCTTAGAAACGTCAACCACCGTTTAGCTGCTTGGACTTTATACTGTCTGATAAGGCCCTGTTTACACTGATTAACAGTTAGTCAGCATGATTGAAGAAAACCTGAAGTACAAAACCAGGTGGGAAAAAAAGCATATTTAATGACAATATGAAGTGATTGTTTGTTTTTGTTTGTTTTATGCAGCTTCACATTGCAATCAGCAAAACAAATGCCAAAGTGTTCATCGACTGCAAAATGGTGGCGGAGAAAAATATCAACGCAGCTGGAAACATTTCCACTGATGGAATGGAAGTTCTGGGCCGGATGGTTCGCTCCAGAGCAAACAAGGACAACTCTGCTCCGGTGAATAAAGAACACACACACAGTGCTGTGCACCACACACACACACACACACACACGCACACACACACACACACACACAACAGTTCATATCAACATACAATCAGACACTATAGGTTTCCATGTTACTGTCAGATTCTCATTGTTAATAAAAGTCACAAAAATATAAAAGTCACAAAAATATCTTTTCAGTTTTCAGGTTTGGATTTTGTTGTTTAATTAAAGTTCTTTGAAGTGATTTAAAAAAGAAATAAGAAGATAAATCACATATAGCTTATACATTTTTCCAATGTCCCCCGAGGGAGTCGGGGGACATTGAGTCCGAGTGGGCCATGTTCCGCGCCTCTATTGTCGAGGCAGCTTATCGGAGCTGTGGCTGCAAGGTTGTTGGTGCCTGTCGTGGTGGCAACCCTCGAACCCGGTGGTGGACACCGGCGGTGAGGGATGCTGTCAGGCTGAAGAAGGAGTCCTATTGGGCCTTTTTGGCCTGTGGGACCCCGGAAGCAGCAGATAGGTACCGACAGTCCAAGCGGCATGCGGCTCGGGTGGTTGCTGAGGCAAAAACTCGGGCGTGGGAGGAGTTCGGAGAGGCCATGGAGAATGACTTCCGTACGGCTTCGAGGCGATTCTGGTCCACCATCCGGCGTCTCAGGGGGGGAAAGCGGTACGCGACCAACACCATTTATGGTGGGGATGGCGTGCTGTTGACCTCAACTCGGGATGTTGTGAGTCGGTGGGCGGAGTACTTCGAAGACCTCCTCAATCCTACTGGCACGTCTTCCACTGAGGAAGCGGAGCCTGGGGACTTTGGGTCGGGTTCTCCGATCTCTGGTGCTGAGGTCGCCGAGGTGGTTAAAAAGCTCCGCGGTGGCAAGGCTCCGGGGTGGATGAGATTCGCCCGGAGTTCCTTAGGGCTCTGGATGTTGTAGGGTTGTGTTGGCTTACGCGACTCTGCAATATCGCGTGGACATCGGGGGCAGTTCCCTTGGATTGGCAGACTGGGGTGGTGGTTCCCCTATTCAAAAAGGGGGACCGTAGGGTGTGTTCCAACTATAGGGGATCACACTCTTAAGCCTCCCTGGTAAGGTCTATTCAGGGGTTCTGGAGAGGAGGGTCCGTCGGATAGTCGAACCTCGGATTCAGGAGGAGCAGTGTGGTTTTTGTCCTGGTCGTGGAACACTGGACCAGCTCTACACCCTCAACAGGGTCCTGGAGGGCACGTGGGAGTTTGCCCAACCAGTTTACATGTGCTTTGTGGACTTGAAGAAGGCATTCGACCGCGTCCCTCGGGGGGTTCTGTGGGGCGTACTCCGGGAGTAAAGGGTACCAGGCCCTTTGATACGGGCTGTTAGGTCCCTGTACGACCGGTGTCAGAGCTTGGTCCGCATTGCCGGCAGTAAGTCAGGCTCGTTTCCGGTGAGAGTTGGACTCCGCCAAGGTTGCCCTTTGTCACCGATTCTGTTCATAACTTTTATGGACAGAATTTCTAGGTGCAGCCAAGGTGTTGAGAGGATCCGTTTTGGTGGCCTTAGAATCACTTCTCTGTTTTTTGCAGATGATGTGGTCCTATTGGCTTCATCAGGTCGTGATCTACAGCTTTCACTGGAGCGGTTTGCAGCCGAGTGTGATGCGGCCGGGATGAGGATCAGTTCCTCCAAATCCGAGGCCATGGTCTTGAGCCGGAAAAGGGTAGTGCCCTCTCCGGGTCGGGGAGGAGGTCCTGCCCCAAGTGGAGGAGTTTAAGTATCTCGGGGTCTTGTTCACGAATGAGGGAAAACTGGAGCGTGAGATCGATAGGCGGATAGGTGCAGCATCCGCAGTGAAGCGGGCGCTGTACCGGTCTGTCGTGGTGAAGAGAGAGCTGAGTCAAAAGGCAAAGCTCTCAATTTACCGATCGATCTACGTTCCCACCCTCATCTATGGTCATGAGCTTTGGGTTGTGACCGAAAGAACGAGATCTCGGATACAAGCGGCTGAAATGAGTTTTCTCCGCAGGGTGGCTGGACTCTCCCTTAGAGATAGGGTGAGAAGCTCAGTCATCCGGGAGGGACTCGGAGTAGAGCCGCTGCTTCTCCACATCGAGAGGAGCCAGTTGAGGTGGCTCGGGCATCTGGTTAGGATGCCTCCTGGACGCCTCCCTGGTGAGGTGTTCCGGGCATGTCCCACCGGGAGGAGACCCAGAGGAAGACCCAGGACGCGCTGGAGGGACTATGTTTCTCGGCTGGCCTGGGAACGCCTTGGGATTCCCCCAGAGGAGCTGCTCCAAGTGGCTGGGGAGAGGGAAGTCTGGGCATCCTTACTTAGGCTGCTACCCCCGCGACCCAACCCCGGATAAGCGGAAGACAATGGATCGATAGATGGTTGGATGGATTTTTCCTAAGTTTCAAGGGTCTTCAAGCAGCACATGAGCACAGAGTTCCTGATTTGGCTCTTGACAGGCCGGCGGTCTTCCCGGCCTCTGTCAGTTGTCCCTCTGATGGGCTTCATCACACTGATGATGCCAAAGATGGCTCTTTGTACTTCATGGATCACAGAATCTGATGATCTACCACTGCTGTGGTTCTATTGATGACATTGTTGTCGTCTTTTATGATTGGTTTCATAACGATTTGAAGAAAAATCTTTGATGACTTAAAACTTAACCTTTCTTTAAATAAATATTATTTTCCATCACCCACATTTCTGTGAGGACCTGACAATGGGCAGCCATGAAAATGAGGGTTTCATTGTCAAACAGATGTGAGCTTAGACACCTTTATGTAAGAAGTCCACATTTTAGCTTCTGCTGTTTTCATCTTTATTTTTTAAATTCTGATTGCACTTATGAAAACATTATGAAGACAACCTCACAAATGAGCAACAAACACACAAAAATTAAAAGTTTAGCAACAAGAAAAAAATGCATCAGATTTTATTTTAAGGCTCGAACACACAACAACTTTTAACTAAACCTAAGATTTAAATGGATAAAGTAGAACAAACATTAAAGAACTGTAACCATTTTTTTTTTTTGCTTTGTTTGTTGTTTAGAGCTTTTTATGTGTAAACCATTATTCCAATAATTTTCATAATGTGATGATCTTTTACATTTAATTTGCACTAATCCTTTCTGAAAGGTAGAATTGAAAACAAAGTACTTAAAAGTAAAGTATTAAATTAGTAATTTTAACTTTTTTTGCACTTTTATATTTTTTTCCATTGCTTTACGAATAAATTTAAGCGAGAGTAACGCCATGTTTACTTGTGCAAAAAAAGTTATATACACATCTGATCAACACTTCTGACATTAACTGATGTTTTAAATGTAACACACGTGTCTAAATCCAGATATTTATACCAGTTTGTATTAAATCCTGTTGTGTTTCTGTCCTCGTCCTGCAGTTCCAGCTTCAGAACTTTGACATTATCTGCAGCACATCTTGGGCCACCAGAGACAAGTGCTGTGAACTTCCTGGTCTGGTGAGGTCAAAGTTCATCCCTTTCTTCTGTCTACTCATCTGAACACAGAATACATTTTCGCATATATGAATATTTTAAATCATAAATATCTGACATGGGTGATTTAAAGCATGATTCTTTTTCAAAATAAAGGTTCTCTTAAAATTTTACATTTGACATGTTTATCCAACTACAGACTTTATAAACTGAGCACTGATACAAATCATAATGTAGATAATGTCTCAGCAGTAAATTGATTTGGAAAAGGCTTTTGGTCTCAGTTCATGGTCCTTAAAGTGTCTTAAATTCACATTTGATCTCATTTTGTCACGTGTTGTTTGATCGCAACACGTTATTTTTGTTGTGTACAGTATTACATTTTGCCTCCTTTGTTCTTTGTCATCTGCATCATGCCGCCATCATTCAGAGGAAGGAGGTAGACTGCCCGGCCTTACCCAAAGCCTGCACCTGCACACAGGAGAGCAAAGGGCCCCCCGGCCCCCCTGGAGTACCAGTGAGCTCCACAAAGACACACAAAACATTTCAATATTAAAGGTATTGTGACATCATGTTGGAAATTTGCATATTTGTCACAACATATCTTATATCATTCAGCTAAGTTCGTTTTTGCAAAATAAATTATAAATATATTAAAATTGCATTCCAAGTTATGGTAATTTTTTCGCTGGGATACGCCCCTAGAAATCTGCGATTTTCCGCAAACGTCATCAGTGACGTTTCCTTGGGGAGGCACTGCTCCAACGCGCATGTAAATATAATGGCGGAGCATGTCGAATCAGATGAGTGTAGCATTTCTAGTGTTGATGTAAGCGATTTGTCTTCAGTTTTGGAAGTGAAAATAGTGAAAATAAACCCTCCCTGAATAAATAAACTTACTGATGTTACTTGATCGCGCAGACATAGTTTAAAAATACATTACAAGCAACGTGTGTGTGCTGTTGGCTAGTTTGTTAGCAGCGAACAAACACAACTTATTGTTAGTACTTGAATGTATTAAAGCAATCGAAGGGTTATTATTCATCAAATACAGTTATTGGACACTCGATCAATTGAAAAGTGATTTAGACTCGGTTTATGTCATACACAGTAGCTAAGTGGGGTTAGCTTCGTGATGTGGCTTCTTTGTTCTTGGGCTAATGCTAGCGAGGCCTAGCCTGGCCCTCGCCATTCCTGCACAGCTCCGCTCAATTCTCATTTCCCTTCACTGCACAGTCTGGGACTTCACCCACCCACAAGGATTTCTCCGGTAGATTTTTGTTCGGACCAATCAGAGAACAGAAGGGGTGGAGTTTTGGACCCTAACCCACGCCCCCACCAGTCCCAGCGCGCAGAGCCCTATAAAAGGGCTCTGCCAGCGCTCAGTCAGCGAGCAGCGGCATGTTCTCATTCAAAGCGATGCAAAGCGATGCAGGATTGTTTTATATGTGACACAAATTTATTAATTTCCCCTTCTTAATCCCTTATCTGGAGTTTTCTTTTGTTTTGTTTTTTCCCAAAAGTTAAGTAATCGCTCCCTCGTCCTCCTTCTCCTCCACCCTCCTGCTGAGTAAAATGAACACGGAAATGCCTCAGGTTGTCACGAGAATTAAACTCGGGTTTTAGTTGCTGACCGAGTCCCATCAGATTTTCTGGTGTTTTGGTGAGCTGGACCAGCGATCCATGGTTTGATTTTATTGTATTAAAACGTTTTATAACATATAAACACAGAATTTGCGCAGCGAGAGAAACGCTGCAAGAGGCGGAGCAGCTGTCAGTCAAGTTCACCAGAGCACGGCATCATTCAAAGCGATGCAAAGCGATGCAGAACTGTTTTATATGTGACACAAATTTATTAATTTCCCCTGCTTAATCCCTTATCTGGAGTTTTCTTTTGTTTTTTTTCTCCCAAAAGTTAAGTAATCGCTCCCTCGTCCTCCTTCTCCTCCACCCTCCTGCTGAGTAAAATGAACACGGAAATGCCTCAGGTTGTCACGAGAATTAAACTCGGGTTTTAGTTGCTGACCGAGTCCCTGCAGATTTTCTGGTCTTTTGGTGAGCTGGACCAGCGATCCATGGTTTGATTTTATTGTATTAAAACGTTTTATAACATATAAACACAGAATTTGCGCAGCGAGAGAAACGCTGCAAGAGGCGGAGCAGCTGTCAGTCAAGTTCACCAGAGCACGGGGGGTGGCTCTGAGGGGAGGGAGCAGAATGCTTTCCCTGTTCAAAATATCCAATGGTTTTGTTCCTAAGCAGAGGCCACGCCTCCAGCAAGAAACGTTTTTCAATGGGAAAAGTCCAGACCCTAGTACGAAGCGAAGTGAAGGACAGGGTCTGGTTTAAACCAGGCTAAGCGAGGCCCGATTGCGTTTGAGATTTATCATTTTAAGACAGTAAATCATCCAAAACTCTCATTAATAAACCCTCCCTGAATAAATAAACTTACTGATGTTACTTGATCGCGCAGACATAATTTAAAAATACATTACATGCAACGTGTGTGTGTGGCTGATGTTGGCTAGTTTGTTAGCAGCGAACATAAAGAATCTGCCGTGATAATTGGCTTTATACACTCACAGTGTATAAAGTAAAATAACATGAACTCACGTAAAATATATAGTTTATCATCTAAAACAGTACACACCTCCGATTATGTTTACACAAATACTAACTATTTTCCTGGACAGTTTTCCGACGGTAGCTTCCCTGCGTTGTTTAGATATGGTAGCTGTGGAACTTAATTCTGTAGATTTTCTTTTTAAAATAGTAGGAATAGCATCCGGTTTTAAAAGTCTTCTACATCTTACTTAGCCTGCCCCTCGCCTTCCTGCACAGCTCCGCTCAATTCTCATTTCCCTTCACTGCTCAGTCTGGGACTTCTCCCATAGACAACGATTTCTCCGGCTGATTTTTGACCGGACCAATCAGAGAACAGAAGGGGCGGAGTTTTTGGCCCCTAACCCACGCCCCCACCTGTCCCAGCGCGCAGCCAGCGAGCATTCGCATGTTCTCATTCAAAGCGATGCAAAGCGATGCAGGACTGTTTTATATGTGACACAAATGTATTAATTTCCCCTTCTTAATCCCTTATCTGGAGTTTTCTTTTGTTTTTTTGCCAAAAGTCAAGTGATCGCTCCCTCCTCCCTCCTCCTCCTCCTCCTCTCCCTCCGCTGATGAGGAAATGCCTCAGGTTGTCACGAGAGAATTAAACTCGGGTTTTACGTTGCTGCCCGAGTCCCATCAGATTTTCTGGTCTTCTGGTGTGCTGGACCAGCGATCCATGGTTTTATTTTATTTTTTAGAACGTTTTATTAACATATAAACACAGAATATGCAGCGGCAGCGAGAGAAAATGCAGCAGGAGGCGGAGCTGATGTCAAGTTCAACAGACCACGGGGGAGCAGCCATATATGGCTCTGAGGGGGAGGGAGCAGAATGCTTTTCCCTGTTCAAAATTTTTCTAAGATCCAATGGTTTTGTTCCTCAGCAGAGGCCACGCCTCCAGCAAGAATCGGTTCTCTATGGAGAAAGTCCAGACCCTAGTACGAAGCGAAGTGAAGGACAAGGGTCTGGTTTTAACCAGGCTACATCTTACTGGTAATCCTAAAGATTCTTTTATACCAGGTCTTTCCTGAAAACAATCGGCAGTAAAATGGTTGCTGCAGGCATATGATTCCATCGGTCCCTCGTTCTCTGTACTTGTCTGGTCCATTCTACACAAAGTTTCTCATCTTTTGGGAATTTGTGAAGGCTCACTTGTTCACTGCTGATATTACAACACCCAAATGCGCTACAACGTGACGGCATTTTTCAAGTTACACAAAAAAAGAGGCGATCTTTCAGAAAATGAATCTGTATGGCAAGCAGTTACCACACCAAACAAACGGGCAAGGCTCTGCCTTCTCCCCAATGGCACGTCACTGATGACGTTTGCGGAAATTCTCGGATTTTTAGGGGCGTATCACAGCGAAAAAATTACTATAACTTGTAATGAAATTTTAATATATTTATAATTTATTTTGCAAAAACGAACAGAGCTGAATGATATAAGATATATATGTTGTGACAAATATGCAAATTTCCAACATGATGTCACAATACCTTTAATGTGTAACATTACCTCCGAGGTGAACAGTTGTCATCTGTTTTTTTGGTTTTTTTTCTTCCCTTTTTAAAAAAAAAATTGTTTTTTTTTTGTTGTTCTGTCAGCTCATTTATGATCATCTGTCATTCGGTTCAGAGGCAAAATAAACATATTTTAGTGTTAAAACTTTTTGATGTGACGCATCAAATCCTGTTTTTCGTTTCTAACAGGGAGGCCCTGGAATCAGAGGAACCCGAGGCGACCGTGGAGAGCCAGGCCCGGTGGTGAGTCCAGCTTGTTTTCTTGTTTGTGTTTTTTATGGGTCCACTGCCGTGTGGATAATGTTCTGGATCAAATCGTAAAGCTGATGTCATTGTTAAATACTTTCCACTCCGAGTTCACCTGTAGGTGCCGCTGTGTTGTGTTTGTCAGCTGACAGTCGGTTTGGTGAGATTATCGTGTTTCATTTAGTTTATCCTGGTGAAATGTGCTCAGAACAGCTGATCACACATGTACACATATTTACAGCATCATGATTGTTTATTGTTTAAATGATACTATTTTTTAAATGATTTCTACAGATGGCAGCTCAGTTGCAGACATGTTAAAGTTTAATTTACGCACATAAATTAAAATCTTCATGTTTTCATAGATTTATTGTTTTGGGCACAATTTCCCAATTTCAGTTTTTGTATGAGAAGATAAAGATGTGTAGTTTAAAAAAAAGGCATGATGACAACAAAAATATTGTCAGACCAAATATTGTTTAATCTATTAAAATATTAAACTAAAACATAATGTACATACGGTTTACAGTACGAATCATATGCCAGAGTTCAACAGAGTTTACCAAAACACAAAAAACAACAGATAAGTACAAAGATGTAATTCACACAAAACAAAATTCAACACAAGACAAACAGCACAAATTAATGATTTAGCTTTATGGAGATTTTTTATTTATTGTTAAAAAAAACATTAGTCGTATATTTATTTAATAAATCTATGGCAAGTCTCAGATAAACAAAACCAAAATGAAAAAAAAAACTAAATAAATAAATTCCATGTGTGACCAGAAGGTAGAGTTCTTGCTCCTTTGAGTTAGAATATACACCAGAACATAGAAAGCCAATATACAATATTTAATAAAACAATTTCATTAAAACAATCCTTTCTTTAAAACCAAGGTTTCCAGTCCAGCACTCAGTCCTTGAAAAGAAGGAAGACTCAAATAATGGAAAACACTTTAAAACCACAACCTGCCGTTGTCGTCTTCCAGTTCAAATGCTCTTCAACGGAGTCAGAGATGTAATGCCCTGCCCACACCACCTGCCCGACCAGTACAAGTTTTGTTGAGAGTGGGCCGAACAACCATGGAAAGACAGGACAAGACAGCAGAGTGTCCACAGCGCTGCAACTCCAAAACAGTAAAATCAGGTGCCTAAAACAGAAAACCCATTATTGTGGATTCAGAAAAAAATCAAAGTCTAAATTGCAGGTAGCTTACGCAGAGGTGGAAACACAGCCAAACCAGGGAGGAAGCAGGTCAGCAGGCGAGGATTACAAGGAATCCGCACGCCACAACAACCCCCCAGCCACAGCCGGCAACGCCAGCAGAACAACGCTGCAGAAACGTGCGACAGGTGTAACACCCAAAAAACCCAACACGATCCCAGTCACTGATTGAAAAACTGGCACTTACGATCTCAGATGAGCAGATCCAGAACACAAGCAAAATAAAGCAGCCGACTGTAGTGAAGGAAACAAAGATACTCGCACCCTGCAGCAGCCTGCCAATATAAAGGCATCTGCCCCGCCCATCAATCAACGGTGTACAAATGGCTACACCTGGTCCACAGAGTAGAAGGGGGGGGGGAGGAGTGAAACACCATCTCACCACATTCTACCCCACGATGTTGCATCGTCGCCCCGACGATGGACCTGCACACTTCAGCACCAGGGGCGAAAAATGGCAAACTGTGCATTGGAAACTGGCTGACTAGATCCTGCAGCATAAACCACAGGTCGAGGAAGGTGATGGACATTCGAATGCTGTCCTGCCCTTAAACGGGCAGTACGACGCAAAGATGGAAGAACTGCCTCAGAAGTTTGAACAGGGTGACCGTTTCCTAAAGCGACCGGTGGAAGCAACCTTGGGGCTGTGGAGCTAGAAGGTACAGAAATATCAGAGACCAACAAGCACAAATCATGCTCCAGAGAGTCAACCAACTCCCTTGTAGGCAAGGCAGGTTTTGACTACAGGGGTGCAGGTGTGGGCTCTGGCCCAACCCGAGTCTTCAGCACATCCCAATGCACATTTCGAGTTCTCTCCAAGTCATTCACAGGAGCCACAGTATAAACCTGCCCTCCAGCCGTTGGAACTCTTACAACCTGATGGATAACTGAGTTAAAGAGGTCCTGGATTTTATGACGACCCCTAACACTATGATCACGCAGGTAAACCAACTGTCCCTCCTGTAATGGAACCTGCCGTATGCCCTGATCATGATGCTGTTTTCTATGCCCTGCAACTGCCAAAAAGTGATCCTGAGCATGATGAAAAGCCATAGTTAATCTAATCCTATGTTCAGCCACCCAATACACCACCTCACCTGGTGCAGGATCCTGAACACGACCCAACAAGAAATCCACAGGCAGCTGAGGTTCACGGCCAAACATAAGAAAAAATGGAGACTCCTCAGTACTTCAATGGGGGGCAGTGTTGTAACAAAACAGTACTTGGGGAAGACTGGAAGCCCAGTCCTGCTTCCTAGATACTGGTAGAGTGTGCAGCAGGTTATGAAGCGTTCCATTAAAACGCTCACACGACCCATTTCCCGCAGGGTGGTAAGGGGTAGTGCGCAATTTTTAAACCATACATGTTACAAAGCTGCTGAATCAACGCACTCTCAAAGCTCCGACCCTGATCTGAATGAATGCGGCTTGGAACCCCAAATCTAAAAAAACATTCAGTGAGCAAAACCTGAGCGACAGTAGCCGCTTTCTGGTCCCGAGTTGGAACAGCAACTGTGTATTTAGTAAATACATCAGTAATTACCAGAACATTTTCCAAGCCATTCCGTGAAGGCTCTAACATAGTAAAGTCCATGGCAACAATCTCGTTCGGCCGAGAAGCCAACAGATGACCCAGTGCCCGAGCTAGATGTTACATTTTTAGCGACCTGGCACTGTTGACACTCTTGTACCCACTGTTTAATGTCATTGGGCATCCGGGCCAGTAACAGCGCTGCCTCACCAACTCAGCGGTGCGCTCCACACCCTGGTGTCCATGCTCCTGATGTAATTGAGTCAAAACATTCTGCTTAAGAACTGATGGCAAAATGAGTTGTAAAATTTCCTCACCCCCATCTGACCGATGGACTTGACGGTACACCACACCATCTCTTGCACAAGACGACCCCACTCTTTTAAAAGAACCAAGGACAGTTTGGGAAATTGCTGTTTCTGCTCAGGAGTAGGATAAACCTGCCTCTTCCAAAAACCCAAAATGTCCTTCAGAAGGGGATCAGCTTCCTGTAAAGTATGAAGGTCAGACACAGATTGAGACGGCAAAACAGTCGCCACAAATTGAGTTGCCAACACTGGAACAGAACATGGGGCACACTGAAGAGCCTCCGGGATGGAGGTGCCCGACAACAGTTCTTCCAGGCTATTACCTGATATAGGCTGGCGGGAAAGTGCATCAGCATTGTCATTGCTGCGTCCAGAACAATACTTAATATCAAAATCAAAAGCAGCAAGTTGAGCAGCCCAGCGATGCTCCACTGCACCAAGCTTGGCTGAATGAAGATAACTCAAAGGGTTGTTATCTGTATAGACCATGCACCGATGGCACAAAAGATATTCCCTAAATTTCTCCGTCATGGTCCATTTTAAAGCCAGGAACTCCAATTTCATAGAGCTATAGTTAGCCATGTTGCGCTCTGAAGGATTGAGACATCGACTGGCGTATGCAATGGGCCTTACTCCACCCTCTGTTTCCTGTGACAACACTGCCCCAAGTCCACTGAGACTGGCCTTTGTCTCTAAAATAAAAGGACGTGAAAAGTCAGCATATGCCAACACTGGTGTAGATGTTAATTTTGCTTTTAAAGCCTCAAAGCTCTCCTCACACTCTGATGTCCAGGTAGATTGAAAATCCTGACCAGACCCCTTCTGGACTTTGTGCCTACTTGTTGTACCACCAGCCTATGAAGAGGACCCGCTAACCTAGCAAAACCCTCCACAAAGCGCCTGTAATAGCTAGCAAAGCCCAAGAATGAGTGAAGTTCTGAAACCTGTGTGGGACGTGGCCATTTAGCCACTGCCTCAGTCTTGGCAGGGTCTGTGGCTACACCTTTATCTGAGATAAGGTGTCCCAAGTATTTAACCTGTTGTTTGAAAAAAGAACATTTTTCCAGTTTTACCTTCAGACCCTAATAATAATAATAATAATAATACTGTAATAATAATAATGAATTCAATTTATAACGCACTTTTCATTAATGAAAATCTCAAAGTGCTACAAAGTGCAACATAATTAAATGTCAATAAAACAAGTAATAAAACAGGTAAAATCAATAACAGTATCAACTAAGATCAAAAGTAGAATCATGAGGAGGTAGAGTATGCTCGGTTGAAAAGAAAGGTCTTCAAACCGCTCTTAAATTCAACCACAGACTGTGGGGCTCTCAGACAGTCAGGAAGAGAGTTCCACAAGCGGGGGACAGCCACACTGAAAGCCCGGTCTCCCATGGTCCTTAATTTGGTTCTCAGAATGTGAAGGAGATTACTGTTCTGTGACCACAGCGACCGGGTGGATGAGTATGGAATAAGAATATCCTTCAGATAATCTGGTGAAGGTCCATGTTATCTGAAGGATATTCTTATTCCATACTCATCCACCCTCTCTCTGAAGCCGAGCAAGGACTGCTTCCAAACGCTCCATGGGTTGGGAGACCGAGCCCGAAAACACAATGATGTCATCCAAATATAACAGCACTGCTGGTCCCCAAACATCCTGTGCATCAGACGTTGGAGCATTACAAAGCCCAAAGGGCATACGGTTCCACTCAAAGAGTCCAAATGGCATGCAAAAAGCAGTTTTTAACTTATCCTGTTCTGATACAGGAACCTGACTGTACCCACTGGTTAAGTCTAGAGTGGAAAACCACTGGGCCCCGGTGAGATGGGCCAGACTTTCCTCAATGCGAGGCAATGGGAAAGCATATTTTCTCATTTTGCTGTTAAGCTGACGGTAGTCCACACACATACGAAGGCTGCCATCTTTCTTCCTAACAAGAATGATGGGAGAGGCATAGGAGCTACTACTTTCCCTTATTACCTGGTTCTGTAAGAGTTGATTGATGTGCGACTTGGCAGCCTCGTACTCTGAGGGAGGAATGCGTCCGTACATCTGCTGGACCGGACCTTCATCCAGCAGGGGAATGTCATGAGAAACCAAATTAGTGCATCCCAAGTCACCCTCATGAGCCGAAAAGACAGAGCTATACTTCTGTAGATGTGACTGAACCTGCTGTTCAGTTTCTGTCAGTTCAGACAAATCAACACAGATTCAATCAAGCTCTGCTCTGAAGCAGATGCCACCTGAGAAGAAATTGTAGCACCAGGTCTTATTTCTATCACATCAGGGGGTAGGCTAACCACTTCAGTTCGACTCAACACACCAAGGTGAGTTTGGGGATAAAGTACAACATCAGTAGTTCCCACATTTAAGACGGGAACATAAACAGTGCCGTGCACAGCCTGAATGAGACATGGCAAGGCTAATAAGCCAACTGGTAGGCCAGACTCTGGGGGCTCAAACAATAAAACCTGACCAGCAAATTGTTCAGGGCAGGTTGCAGCTACAAATTTCATAATCCCACCAGTTATCCTCACTGCTCGAGGGCCCCGGACCCTAACAGCACCAGCTAACTGCACTGGGGACTTAGTTGCTGCTTGGTGACACTGCTGCAGAGCCTCCACAACTGGACCAGGAGACTTTGTAACTGAAGGCAAGTCAAAGAACGAACCACCATGTGCCCCAAAGAGTTCTTGGTAAATGCGCTGAATTATGTTCATTCCCAAAATGCCAGGAACTGAAGAACCAACATTAGGGGGATCTTTAACCACAAGAATCCCACAATGCGGAAGCACCTTATCACAAAGATTAACATCCAACTCTAAATAGCCAATGTATGGGATGGAAAGACCATTGGCTGCCCGGAGCTGCAACCAATGACATGACTGAAGGCAATCACGCCCCAATGATGCAAAATGTTCCTGAAACAGCTCTCAGTGATGGTCGACACCATGGAACCTGTGTCTACTAAACAAGTCACAGAGATACCGCCCATAACAACATCAATGACTGGACAAGTTGCCAACAATTTTGATGTGGCTGCTGGTTGCGAGCCTGCTATTCCCCCTCCTGAGTTGTGGCTCAACAGCTCAGTGGGTGCTAGTTTTCCGTCCGGTTAACTGGCCTGACCACAGAGTCAACCTTGGCACGGACCCGCTCACCATCACACTCTCTGGCAAAGTGACCCGGCCGTTGACACCTGTGGCAGACCACTGAACCCGGACGAGGAGACCGCTCCCGTGGTGAAGAAGTCTGAAGAGAAACAATACACCAGGTGAGCTGATTAATCTGTTCCTGTTGCTGTTTTAGAAGTTCCCTTAACTCATCAAGCTCAAGGCGGGTAGCAGTAGATGGAGGCAGCCGGGAGCTGCCATACACCCCATACTGCTACCCATAGGTGGATGGGAGATAATGATTATGCTCCCTAATACCACCTGGAAACCCCTGCCTCTCCCACCTAATTGCCTCCCCACGTACCTCCAGCAAGGTGGCAGCGGGATAACCCCGAACGTACCGTTTCAGTTCCCAACGGAGCACT
>JBBPBX010038217.1:19766-30515 GCA_038048925.1 Garcialebias charrua
CACCATTACACTTGATTGACATGATTTCACTTTCTTTCAATTTAATACGTCAGCACACTTAAATTTAACACAACAGACTTCAATATTGGATGTTAAACATATTTAGTCTGAGGGCTCTTTAGCTTAAAATAGTTTCCAGCTTAGATTGAGAGAAAAAGATAGGAGGAAGATGGGAGATGGTTTAAAGGAAATTATCTTGAGCATGATACCAAAAGTGACACTTCCATCCGACTTCTGCTAAAATCCAGGTACGTTTGTAAACAGCTCTTTACCTTTCGACGAGTCTGATAAAGAAATGACACCAGCCTTCAGATGCGCAGAGTCCTTTAGTCCCAGCACGTCCAAAACTGGTTCTAGTTTACGTTTCAACGTCTCCTGGTTTCCGCTTGGTCATCAGAGAATATGTCAGCTCCTGGCCTCTGACTTCAAGATAAACTTATTCCAGGAAGGAATAAACAAAGTTTTGAGCTTGCGCTCGTTCGAAGTGGACTCATAACAGCCTGTTATTTAGTCCTTAGCTGAATGACTGTCCTTGGCGGGTGACAGGCATTCATTCAGCTCTTTGGGACGTCTTCATATCTTTGAAGCTCCCAGAAACTCTCTCGTTCCAGCAACAGCTTAGAACTAAAAAAGGAACAGAGAGGAGAGAAACTTGTCTCTTTTTCATTGGTCCACTTGTTATCACTATTCAAGGTGAAATTCAGCGCAGAGAAGGAAATTGTTTAGGAAAAGTATCTGAGTGAGAGACTTTCAGACGCTAGATGAGAGTTTTAGCTGAAACTCGACAAAAACAATTTCAGTGTAAGTCAGTTTGACATTTTAGCTGAACTTTGACACCTTTTCACTTGCAGAAATGACACATTGATGTTTCACATTTAAAGAATAACAGCATATAACATATATCATGAAAATGACAAAAGTTATTCTTTTGATCACATCAGCCTAAAATCAAAGATAGAAATAGTCTCTTTTGGTGACTATGTTCTCAGATTACAGCTAATGGAATGATTTTGTGGTAAATGTCTTGCTTTACTGAGAGGTCAGTAAAGGTCATCACTGGACAGTTCAAAACCTTAGTTTGACCTTGGGTAGGTCCACTACAATCCCAAGCTGGACCAATTCACATAGCAGTTCACTCTCTAGCCATCCATCAATAGCAAATTTTCTAACATCAATGTTAAAATGATCTGCTACACTCAGCTTTTGTACTCTTGTGCAGTCTACAAAGACCTGCACAGTGGGTTGTTCAAGGAATTTCTTTAAATTAAATGCCATGATGCAGACAAACAGTTTTAAGCTGTACTCTTCTTATGACTTTCACTGTAAACAACAGCAAAAATCCCAGCTGCATTTGAACGCAGCACAATCCAAAAACACACACAGCTGACAGCAATTAACACTATCAAGCAACACACATACAGAAACACACACCTGCGTTTCAGCCTAATCAGCAACTAGGAGCTGGTCCTGTCAGCTCCAGAGAGAGTGCAAACTACAGCACACAGCTGACAAAACAAACCAAATGTAAAAAGGAGCAGTTAATTCTATTAAATACTGTCCAAAAAACACTTAGCTTCAAAAAAACTTCACAACACTCTCAAGATTAAGCACAAAAAACACAATGTTTGCTCAAAACCAGACTCCCACAAACATGCACAGCAGGTGCTCAGTAAACATGAGCTGTCTAAAAACTCAAGTGCTTCACAGAAACACTCCAACAAGTTTGTCCTGTGTGCAGACAAACAGACGAGCAGACAACTAAAAAAACACAGCACCTTACAAACGAGCCCCCAATACTAATTTGGATCCCGGACGAGCCCCAAATAAATATTTTACGACCGGTGAGGATCAAAACACATTTGAAGGACGCAGGACACAAGGAAAAAGGTTTAACAGAAGTTTTATTAACTAAACTAAAGTCCGGTCAAGGATGAAGTCATCTGCAGTAGCTCCCTCTGGTCAGGAACCACCACCAGCTTCTCCAGGCATCCCACGTCACAAACAAAAGAAACAAAGTTCAACTGAGAGATGGGTTATGGGTAAAGCGGCCAAAAGGAAAATAAAGCTGCCCAACAGAGCCAACTCCTATAGAGCCTAGTGCGAACCCTGTTAGACAGCGGGCTAACTGTACCAAAACTCTAGGCCTAAAATATGGAACTAAAGCAAAAACAGGACTACCAGCTTTACCCAACCAGAAAGTTATGAAAGTAATTATATGCAAAAAAAGAAGAGAGGCATGAGCCAACACAGCTATCTCCAGCAGACAGCACACCAGAGCCCTGAGCCCAGTCTCTGAGACTCACACCCTCAACAGCTTAGGTCCTCTACTCTAGGTACACTAGAGTCCACACGAGCCTCTAAACAAGAGAACCAGAGCACATTAGTGCTCTGACCAACACTCTCAAAAGATGAGAGCACCAACGACCTCTCTAATAAAAGAGAGATCACTACAACCAGGGAGGGTGGAGGAAACTCCCAGTTCTACAAACAAACATCAGTAGGTTCACCTGATGAATGTTCAAACAACAATAAGTACACAGCAGGCTTAATTTACCAACCTGTACTCTCAAATGTCCTCTAACAATCCAAACTTCCACATGAAAGCTTAGCACACTGTGGTCAGGGTGTGTGAAGGACACTCCTGAACACACACATATGCAGCCTGCAGCTACCTTCAATAAACTTGGTTTACCTTCCAAAAAGGCTCTCAAGTTGCTCAAACAAGCTCCCGCTTGCATCCACCAACCTTAGTTGGCCATCACATAACCTCCACACTGTCCAAAACCTCCACACTGTCCAAAACCTCCACACTGTTCTGGCTCTTGCTCCCAGCTTATCAAAGGAAGAGAGAGCCAGCAGGTGTTTGCAGCTCAGCCAATCAAGCCTGATTAGCTGAGTAAAAAAAATGCAGCAGGAGGCTGCAGACTTCAGGTGACCTAAACTGAGGTTTAAACTTTTTTAATTTTTTTTTATTTAATCCCTTCATGATACATAACACCATATCGATTAGAGTTGGTGATTTCATCAGCAACAATTGTCTCTATAATCAGCATGTAGAGGGGATCCCTCGATTGACGCAGAGGAGGCGACAATTGGATGGAGGTTGAAGACCAAGCGTTGGAGCTGCAGGTCCCCACATCGAAGGTTGTTGGCTGGTTGGCTTCCAGTCAGTGCCACTCTGGTTCTATGTGTCATGCAATTATGTGGTTTTAGGTGGGCTTATGATTGGGATTTTACATTAGCCTTACCTATATGCACCTGGTATGTAAGCTATCATGGTTTAGATCAGCTACAATTACCAATTAAGGGGTGGATCAATTCTGTAAAATTAGATATAGGGATCTATACCTATAAAATTTTGGAGGGCTTCTGTAACGAAGGCCTCTAATTCCAAACTATTCCTCCATTCATTACTTAGTTTAGGTTAAACTAAAATAGAAAAATGAAATATAGTTTGATCTAAATGTCTGTTGTCTTTTAGACGAACGACGTAGGATTTGGTATTCCTAATAAATTTTGAAGTCTATGGCGAGACTCATCAAAATGAATAGATAATCTAGAATAGAAACGATCGAATCGGTTCAATTTAGAAATTGTGAGACCAGTGTAGTTTATGGTACCTTAAGTAGCTTTAAACTACATTGACTCTTCGACGATTGAGATTTAACAAAACGAACTGCATGTTGGCATAGTTAAATCCATATCATTCATTAACCAATGTTAATACAAAACCTTTTTGGCTGGGAGTGTTCAGAACCAAAACAATATCTCAACTAATGACAACAGTAATGACTAAACAACAAGGAAACAACGTTTCACTGCTTCGACACACTCTTGTCGTCAGATTCCAAAGTGCAACACACAAGAAAAACAGGTCTCAACTTTATGACCGAGGTCAAATTAAATCTCGTGGATTTAAACGGTTGTTAAGGTTAGTTTTTGTTGTGGGTTTTAGGCTTAGCGTTTCTAAGTTCAAATTGGACAATGCGACTTATAGGGTGGGAAATATGGTAGTTTAAACCTGATTAGTTTATTTACTAACTTGTGTTTGTACGACCTTATTATCCCATGAAGTCGGTGTGTTTGTGAGATCTTTGTCTTTTGTGGAGTCATTGAACGCCTTGTAAGGTTTGATCTGATTTCGATGTACCCATTTAGCAATTGGCTCTTTGCGGCCTTTGCTGATTTTGATTTCGTAGACGACTGAGGACACTTTGTCTGTTATCAGATGAGGTCCAGTCCACCTGGGCATCAGTTTGCGGGCGAGAGTTCCGGTCTCGGACCCTCCTTTCCCGGTTGCTGGGGCGAACGTATAGTACCAGACTCTGTCTCCCACTTGGAGTTCATTATGAGAGGCCTTCTGGTCGTAGTACGCCTTACGTCCTTCAGCGGATTTTTCCAGGTTTTTCTGGGCGAAAGCAAAAGTGTTTCTGAGGTGTACATTCAAATCTTTCATGTATTGTTGTGTGGTGTAGGCTGTCGCCATGGCGGCGTCGCCTGGTTGGTACAACAGGTGTAGAGGGAGAGTCATTTGTCGACCGGTCATCATCTCGAAGGGAGAGATGCCAGTTGATGTGTGTGGAGTGGCTCTTATGGCCATGAGGACCAGAGGGAGTTTCACGTCCCAGTCCTTGTGGTTTGCAGCCACGTATTTCTTCAAAATACTCACCACAGTTCTGTTTGCTCTTCTACTTGGCCTGAAGCCTGTGGGTGGTAGCCGACATGAAAGTTGGCCTTGACGCCTAGCGTCTTCCACAGTTCTTTCATCACTTCACCTGTGAAGTGTGTACCTTGGTCTGAGTTCACCCTAAGGGGAAGTCCAAACCTTGAGAATATATGATTCATTAACAACATAGCAGTGGTTTGTGCTGTGTCGTTAGGAGCTGGTAGGCATTCTACCCATTTGGTAAATGCACAGGTTACCGTGAGAAAATATTTATTTCCTCTAGAGCTCTTAGTGAGTGGTCCAACCCAGTCGATCTGGAGGTCAGACCATGGGAATGCAATGCCTCTGCTTTGCAGTGGTGCTCTGTGAAGTGGTCTGGTTGGCTGAAACTGGCCACAGACCACGCACCCTTCAATGTAGTCCTTGACATCCTTTTTCATTCCAGGCCAATAGGCAATTTGTTTTAATGCCGTCAGCGTGGCTTTATCTCCTTTGTGTCCTGCGGACGGGAGATCATGGGCATGAACTAACATCACCCCCCTTTGGTCATGGGGAACCACGAACACAGGTGAGGACGTTGGTCCATGAGCGAAAGTTAGGATGCCTTTGATTAGTTTTAGCTGTTTGCGCAGCTGGTAAAGGACTTTAAGGTCTGGATCGGAATCCAGTTCGTCTTTAGACGGAGTGTTTTTGTCTGGATCAGTCAGGTACAGTATCATGGAGTATCATGATCTGACCATCAACAGCACCGCAGTGGAGAGAGTGGACAGCACCAAGTTCCTGGGAGTGCACGTCTCAAAGGACCTGTCCTGGAGCAGGAACACTGCAGCACTGGCGAAGAAGGCTCACCAGCGCCTCTACTTTCTCCGCAAGCTGAAAAGGGCTGGAGCTTCAACCTCCATCATGTGCACCTTCTACAGAGGTGCCATAGAAAGTGTCCTGACCAGCTGCATCACTGTGTGGTTTGGTGCATGCACTGCATCCTGCCGCAAGAGCCTCCAGCGCATCGTGAAAGCAGCTGAGAAGATCGTCGGCACCTCCTTGCCCTCACTGCAGGACTTACACAGCAAACGCCTCACTCGGAAAGCCCACCGCATGGCAGGTGATCCCACACACCCACTACACAGCCGCTTTAGACTGCTGCCATCAGGGAGGAGACTGAGGAGTCTCCAGGCTCGTACCAGCAGACTGAGAGACAGCTCTGTTCATCAGGCAGTCAGAATGCTAAACACTCTGCCTGCTCTGCCTCCCCTCCCATTTGAACTGCCTTAACACAAAAAACTTTCTCACACATTACCACTCAACACAAAGTTTTTAACACTGGACTCTGTGTCATCAAACGGGTTATTCACTAAACTCTCGGTCATGTGTTCATTCAGTTTGCACTACTTCTCATATTTGCACTAATGTTTGTATTACATTACTGCCTATAGTCATACTACTGTTTACATTCACTGTTTACATTTATTAATACTGTTTACATTTATTACTACTGCTTTACATTTATTACTACTGTTTACATTTACACTACTTTTATCTACACTACTGCAGATACATATACAGCATTCTCTGACTAGCCTTATCTAAGGATGCCAAATGTGCCTTATGTGCCTCACTGCATATGCCACTTTGCCTCTATACCAACATCAACTACCTCATACATATACTGTGTACATTAACTTATATGCTGCTGTGCCACTCTTTGCAAATGTCAATGCTAGAACCTTCAGTTTATTTTATAGATATACTTTTTATACTTTTTATACTACTATGCAAAAACTCAGGACAGTATTACACTTTTATTATTTCATTTTATGCTTATGTTCATTGGGTGTTTGGTGTTTTAGGGGTGTTTGGTGTTTCAGTGTTGGTGTTAATTTTCATACTTTTATACTATTATGAAAAAACTCAGGACAGTGTTACACTTTTTTACTACTATTTTATGCTTATGTGTATTAAATGTTTTAGTGTTTAGTGTTTAGATGGTTACTGTTGCACCGAGGGACTGAGAGAAATGCAATTTTGGTCCTGCGTATGTCCTGTACATATTGCAGTTCTGACAATAAAGTTGACTTTGACTTTGACTTTGATAGCAGGATCCGACTTCTGTAGTTGGATGATGTCTGGGTCAGTCAGTGCGGGTCGTACAGAGACTGCGTTGTCAGCAGGTCTGGCTGCGG
Organism: Garcialebias charrua; assembly: GCA_038048925.1. Lineage (NCBI taxonomy): Eukaryota > Metazoa > Chordata > Actinopteri > Cyprinodontiformes > Rivulidae > Garcialebias > Garcialebias charrua. Next base: position 26,613 of record JBBPBX010038217.1, read on the forward strand.
CCTGTGCACGTGTGACTGCCATAACCCTGACTGTAGGTTGTATTGACAGAGTCTTGATTAACCAGGAAGGGTCGAAGGACCATAAAGGACCTTCGTCGGCTCCTTCTTTGGCTAAGGAATCTGCAATGTCATTGTAGTGCTTGTCATCGCCTGGGACTCTAGAATGTCCTGGAACTTTCTTCCAGTACATCTGTAAGTCGTGTGATGTCACCAAGTGATCACACGCTATGAAAAGCTCTTTGTGTTTGACCACTTTCCTGTCGCTTGTTAGGAAACCATTCTGTTTCCACACAGCGAGGTGACAAGCGAAACTTAAACAAGCATAGTTAGAGTCAGTGCAGATGACTAGCGTCTTGATGGAGCGTTCTACTACCATCTGGAGAGCTATTAGGATTCCTGCAATCTCAGCGTACTGAGAAGTCTGAGATCCTAATTTGTAGCTGAAAGTTATCTGCTCTTGGTCTTGGAGGAGGACCCCTCCAACACCTGCCCTACAGATTTTGTCGCGGAGGAATGAAGATCCATCCACGTACAATGTTGTCATATCTTTGCAGATATTGTCATCAAAGAAGTGGTGATTCGGGTCTTCAGTTACTGGGGGTTTTACCTCAACCGGCGGCTGGGTGGCTGGTACATCTTGTGTACACTTTTGGCAGATTGCCAAGTCCGTCCCCAGATGTGACTTCTTGTTTTGACCATAACGTATGTCTAGGTTAAAACTTTGAAGCGCCATGAGCCACGTTGCAACACGTGAGTTTGTTACCACACCATCTCTGATGCGTTCACTGTTAAGAAAAGTCACTGGCTGGTGTTGTGTTTCCACAATGATTTTCTGTCCACCAATGTAGCTGGAGAAATGTTTAACTGCCCACACTGTGGTCAGTAAAGCTTTCTCACAGTCTGAGAATCTCAACTCGGGGCCTGCCATCGTTTTGCTGGCGTAGGCTACTACACGTTTGTCTCTGTCGTGTATCTGGTACAGACCTGCACTTATGCAATGAGCTGAGAAGCCCACTTCCAAGTAAAACTCTTTGTTGTAGTCTGGGTAGACTAAACAAGGGGCTGACTTGATCCTGTTTATAAGAGCGTCCATTGCCTGTTGCTGTTTGTCAGTCCAAACAAATGGTACGTCTTTTTTAAGGAGTTCAGTCAGTGGTTTCGCAAGGTCCGCATAGTTTTCGATGAATTGGTTCGAGTAGTTACACACGCCCAGAAAACTTTGTAGTTCTTTGAGATTGGTGGGGACTTTGAGATTGTCGAGGCCTTGGGTGCGAGTCAGCTGTGGTTGTACTCCGTCTGGACCTACAAGTAGGCCAACGTAGTCCACCTTGGTTCTGCACCATTGGCATTTTGACAGTGATATCTTAGCACCAGCAGTTGTTAGTTGATTCAGAACGTGGTCGATCTCAGCCAAATGTGAGTCCAGTGTTGGCTGCCTCAAAAGGACATCGTCCACGTAAATCAGTGTCCCACGCTCGTGGGCGTCTGGACATGCTCTGTTCAAGAAGATGTTGAACTCTGCAGGTGAGTTAGCGTAGCCAAAGGGACACCTGTTAAAGGTGTATTGACGGCCACCAAAAGTGAAAGCTAGTTTGTATTGGTCCTCGGTGCGCACAGGGATGGTCCAAAAACCAGAGGCGACGTTGAGAGGGTGCGTCATAGGCCATCTGGATAAGGGAACTTGTTTGTTTAGCTTTCTGTAGTCTATAGTGAGTCTCATGCTGGTGAAGATTCTCAGTCGTCCAGGACATGATGAAATCAAAAAAAGGCGTTCAATACAGGATCAACTGGACTATATAGTGAGTCTCCACTTACCATTTGGTTTTAACACCGGCCATAAAGGCGCAGAGTAAGTGCTGTTACAGTATCGGATGATACCTTTTTCTAACAGGTCATTAATGATTTCTCTGATAGGTTGATGTGCTGCCAGAGGAATCTTGTACTGTCTGACAAATGCAGGGGGAGCATTAGGCGGGGTTGGGATGCTCACTGTGTGGAGCGTGGTCAACCCACAATCCATCGAGTCAGCTGAGAATGATTTCTCATACTTTAAAAGAACTTTGCGAAGTCTGTCCCTTTCTTCATCAGTTTTCAGGGCGTCGGCTTGGGCGACCACCTGGTCAATCTGTGAAGCAATTGAGAGGGGTTCTTGTTCTTTGGGGAGCTCCATTGAGTCCCTTTCAGTGTCGTGAAACCTGTTTACAGGTAGTGCACTGTAAGTTTGGGGGCATAGACTGTCTCCTTTGTTGAAACCGAACCTGCGGACAGTGTCCTGGTCGGCCTCAGTGGGGGAGAAAAGAGCTATGGCCTTTGTTGAAACCGAACCTGCGGACAGTGTCCTGGTCGGCCTCAGTGGGGGAGAAAAGAGCTATGGCCTGTGTTGGTTTCGTGAACAAGACTTGCCCCGTGTGTTGATTTGGGATCAAGTTTTCTGGGAGTCCTCCCAGAAATGGAATGCTTAGCTCAAAATCATGAAAATCAGTAGAGATCAACCATCCTAGCTGTGTGTTTTTTGGGATCAGTACCTCTTCTGTGCTTGTGTTGCACACAGCAACAGTCGTGGTTCTGCAGTCGAGGGTCACTTGGCATGTGGCCTCCATGGACAGTCCTAAGTTGAAAAACATAGGAGATGGTTGAAAGTATGCCTGTTTTGTGCTAATAGCTTGTCCTTTCATGATGTGACACATCACTGGCTTGTTCATAACCTGTGGTGGTACCGCAGTGTTATGGCTGTTAGCAATCTGACAGACCTCTGGAATGGTCTGTCCAGCTTTAAGGTTCTCTGTGGTCAGCACAGGAGAGTCCTTCGTGGCTGTATCCAGTGACCACAGTACATTGTTGTTGATGTCCACTCGGACACCTAATCTTACCAAAATGTCGGAGCCTATGTAGGTTGCATGTGGTAAGTTCGGGACCACGAGGAACGGGTGATCCAGTTCTCGTTGGTTCCAGATTAGTTTAAGGTCAATGATCCCTTTAGCGGTCATTACCTGTTTATCGTTGGGGTCTAACGAAAAGCGGAAAGCCTTTTTGTTCATTCCTAGACCCAACTGTTTCTTAACCAAGGTTCCAAAGAAAGCTTGGCTGATCGCTGATTTCTCCGTCCAAGGGGACAGAACAGCATCATCGGTGTGGGATCCTTGAATCTCAACACCATTGACTACCTGTGGTAGGTAGTGTTCGGTGAGTGCCAACTGTTTCAGCTCGCAGAGGGGGCTCTCTTGTTGGGCCTCTACTGCCTCACCTGTAGTTGAAGGTTCATCCACAGGGATTGTGCTCTCGTCTGAGCATTCCCTTTTGCCTTCCGCGGTACCTGCCGTTAGACGGTCAGTGTTACTCTGTGTAGGCATATCGATCGGCAGTGGTTGACTCACTCTGGTCCACATTGACTGATCGCCATAATCTATAACCGCGTCGAAGCGGTTTATAAAGTCCTGGCCAACCAAAAATGGGCATGAGTCAACGGTGGACACGTATACCGGGTGGTATAGTGTCGTTACACCAATCTGCATGTGAACCATTGCTATAGCTGTTAGGGTTGTACTCGTCTCCGAGAGACCCTGCAAAACTATAGCACATTCTCTGAGGGGTATTTCCCTGTCAACACCGTTAGCGGCCAGCCGTAGCTCTTCTAACAGTGTGGGTGACATAACGGATATGTCTGCCCCACCATCCAAGAGGGCCTCTTTTCTGAGGACCCCTTCCAACGTGATGGACAGGTAAGCCTTCTTAGCGGGCCCCTTTCTGATAATGTCACACAGGAACTTACCAGGTTTTCTCTGACGTTTATCACGCCTACCCCCGACTGTGTGACCTTCATTTATCAGTACTGTTAGTGCAGACACACATGGGTCTGACTGTTCAGTTCGTGGCGAGCCACTTTCAGCGGTGAGTGAGCTTTCC
>JBBPBX010038218.1:0-18773 GCA_038048925.1 Garcialebias charrua
CTGGGCACCGCTAATTAAAAAATTAGTTCCACAATTTCTAAAACGCTTATTAATTTTTTTAGGTCCACAATTTCAAAAGCACAAATGTCTTATGAAAATTAGGGGAAGCTAATCTAATCCGCTATTTATATATTTCTATATTATATATATATATATATATATATATTTATATATAGCCGGCAGCGTTATCAATATTGGCACTACACTGCCAACTGAAAAGTAACAAAAATGATCCTAAAAGGATGAAATTACAAAAATCAAAGGATTTATTTAATACTTTACGTACATATATTCTATTCGGCCACGAAATTAACAAAAAATAGAATGATCTTTTAATCCCTAAAACCACGTTTAAATCTCAAATACACGGGTGTGTCGCCACCGCATTTATACATAGTAACCCAAATACATGAAACTAACGACTCGCCGTCGAATGGTCGACACAAAACGCACAATAAAATCCTCCGGCCACGTTAATTTGGCTTGAAACAGCGGGGTTCTCTACGGATTATCCATTAGTAACCCAGCACTACCGGCAGACACAGCGTTAGCGTCTATAGGTAGTCAACAGATTTAATGAAAAGTAACTAAAATACATAAAAATAACGACTCACCGTCAAATGGTCGACACAAAACCCTCAATAAACTCCTCCGGCCGCGTTAATTTGGCTTGAAACAGCGGGGTTCTCTACGGATTTATCCATTAGTAACCCAGCACTACCGGCAGACACAGCGTTAGCGTCTATAGGTAGTCAACAGATTTAATGAAAAGTAACTAAAATACATAAAAATAACGACTCACCGCGATGGTCGACACAAAACCCTCAATAAAATCATCCGGCCACGTTAATTTGGCTTGAAACAGCGGGGTTCTCTACGGATTTATGAAGACACCGAGCGCAGCCAGCTAGCCACAGAAGCCCCTGAGTTCAACTCTGACCCGGAAGATGTAAAGATGGAATAGTCCATTTTTAGTAGGGGGATAAAGAAATCGACCGTTTTTTTTATTGCGTATTTAATGAACGTTTTCATCGTAACTATAATTATTTTTATGTTAAATGTATATTAATCAAGCAAGTCAACTTTATTGTCAGATCTGCAATATGTACTGTACAGGACATACACAGGACCGAAATTGCGTTTCTCTCAGTCCCTCGGTGCAACAGTAAACATCTAAACATTGAAACACTGAAACATATAATAATAGACATAAGCATAAAATAGTAAAACTAACACTGTCCTGAGTTTTTTTGCATAGTGGTATAAGAGTATGAAAATTTACACCAACTCTAAAACTAAAACATTAAACATTTAATGAACATAATACTGTCCTGAGTTTTTGCATACTAGTATAAAAAAAGAGTATAAAAAGTATAACTAAAATAAACTAAAGGTTTCTAGCATTGACATTTGCAAAGTGGCAAAGCAGCGTATGAGTTAATGTACACAGTATATGTATGAGGTAGTAGTTGATGTTGTTATAGAGGCAAAAAGTGGCATATGCAGTAAGGCACATTGGGCATCCCTAAATAAGACCGTTCAGAGCACACTGTATATGTATCAGCAGTGGTGTAGATATTAGAGTAGTGTAAATGTAAACAGTAGTAATTACATGTAAGCAGTAGTAATAAAAGTAAACAGTATTAATAAATGTAAACAGAGAATGTAAACAGTATTATGATTATAGGCAGTGATGTAATACAAACATTAGTGCAAGTATGAGAAGTAGTGCAAACTGTATGAGCACATGACCGAGAGTTTAGTGAATAACCCGTTTGATGACACAGAGTCCAGTGTTAAAATCTTTGTGTTGTGTGGTAATGTGTGAGAAAGTTTTAGTGTTAAGGCAGTTCAAATGGGAGGGGGGGCAGAGCAGGCAGAGTGTTTAGCATCCTGACTGCCTGATGAACAGAGCTGTCTCTCAGTCTGCTGGTTCGAGCCTGGAGACTCCTCAGTCTCCTCCCTGATGGCAGCAGTCTGAAGCAGCTGTGTAGTGGGTGTGTGGGATCACCTGCCATGCAGTGGGCTTTCCGAGTGAGGCGTTTGCTGTGTAAGTCCTGCAGTGAGGGCAAGGAGGTGCCCACGATCTTCTCAGCTGCTCTCACAATGCGCTGGAGGCTCTTGCGGCAGGATGCAGTACATGCACCAAACCACACAGTGATGCAGCTGGTCAGGACACTTTCTATGGCACCTCTGTAGAAGGTGCTCATGATGGGGGTTGAAGCTCCAGCCCTTTTCAGCTTGCGGAGAAAGTAGAGACGCTGGTGAGCCTTCTTTGCCAGTGCTGCAGTGTTCCTGCTCCAGGACAGGTCCTTTGAGACGTGCACTCCCAGGAACTTGGTGCTGTCTACTCTCTCCACTGCGGTGCTGTTGATGGTCAGAGGGGCATGTTGGGCATCCTTCTTCCTGAAGTCCACAACAATCTCCTTTGTCTTCTCCACGTTGAGAGTGAGATTGTTGTGTCCGCACCACAAGGCCAGGCGGCTCACCTCGTTCCTGTAGTCCGTCTCATCGTTGTTGCTGATGAGACCCACCACTGTTGTGTCGTCCGCAAACTTGATGAAGTGGTTGGAGCTGTACGATGGTGTGCAGTCGTGTGTTAGCAGGGTGAATAGAAGGGGGCTCAGCACACATCCTTGTGGGGCCCCTGTGTTCAATGTGATGGTGCTAGATGTGTTACTCCCGACCCGCACTGTCTGTGGTCTCCCGGTCAGGAAGTCTAGCAGCCAGTTACACATTGAGGTGTTCAGCCCCAGACTGTCCAGTTTAAGGATGAGCTGTTGGGGGATGATGGTGTTGAATGCCGAGCTGAAGTCGATGAACAACATTCTAACATAGGAGTCCTTCGTGTCCAGATAACTAGCAGGATCAATGTTAGTTATGTAGGTGACTGCACGGGGCGAGGCGGGGCCGGGGCCACTGCTGAAATGGGACCCCCAGGCATTTACCTACATGGTCTGTTCTCAGCTCTGCCCCCCTTCCCCTCACACCCTTCCTCCTTTCTGCTGTTTACGGTGGGGAAAAAGGTAAAACAAGCAGCATAAGAGCTTGTAAATAAGTTTATTGGTTTTTACTGATAGATAATTAGTTATTAGCGGTACTGCATTTTAAATAAAAATAGCACAAATCCGCTTATGAATTATAAAAGTTAGTCAATTCACAAAAACGCTGACAAAAAGTTTAGGTCCACTGTAAGCGGATTAGCGCTTTAGCGCTCCCTAGCGGTCTGGCGCCCACCACTGTATATACGACGAGGAAGAAGACGAGTAGTGAGTCGAAAAGTGGCCGGCGTGGAAAAGAGAGCTTCTGTCAAGCCAGGAGGTGGAGGTGTCTTCTCACGCTGCTCGTCTATCGATCAAGGTCGGAGGTGTAATTTGGAGTACTCTCTAGGATACTTTCAACAAGGAAGTGAGATGGATGAATGTGAAGATTTAGATGAATCAGATAATTATAGTGTGGATGGTGATTTTTCTAAGAGTGGTGCTAAAAAGGGTGACTGGCAAACCGTGAATCGAGGAAACAAGAAGAGGAAAGGCATTGAGTCAGATGACAACAAAAGAGAGGAAAATAAGGGAGATGACATTAAAGTAATTATTAGATTCCAGAACCCATGTGCTTTGAATCCTTTGAAAATAAGTGAGGCTATACATAAAATAGCAGGTGAGGTGAAAGTTGTTAAGACGTTGAGAGATGGTAATCTGTTGGTGATTTGCAGTGATAGAGATCAGGTGCAGGGAATAATGAGATGCAAAACATTGTTGGGAATGGTCGTCAAACCACAATTATGGCAAGACAGAGTAAAGACGTTGGGAGTAATATCTGGAGTGTATACTGATTTGACGGAGGAAGAGATTAAAAGTAATGTAAAAGGAGCTCGGGTGATCAAAGTGAAGCGCTTGTTCTTTTCAAGTGAAGGAGTTAAGTGTCCTAGTAAATCGGTTATGTTAGTCCTAGAAGAGGAAAGATTACCTGAAAAAGTAATGATTGGATATATAAGCTATGCAGTAAGACAATACATTCCTCCACCAACCAGATGTTTTAAATGCCAAAGGTTTGGGCATATTGCTGCAGTGTGTAGAGCTAAGGCCAGGTGTGCTAAATGTGGTGGCGAGCATGAATATGGACAGTGTTCTGAGGGGATTAAATTGAAATGTTGTAACTGTGGGGGGGAACATAGTGCAGCATTTAAAGGGTGTGAGGTACATAAAAGAGCAGTGCAAGTGCAAAATATACATGCAACAGAAAAACTTACCTATGCAGATGCAATTAAGAAGGTAAATAAATTAAATGTTACTGTTAAAGGCACGTCTGCGCCACAAACTCAATCTCAGGCGACGGTGCCTCCGTCTCCAGCGACAGTGACTCCATCTCGTGCGACTGAGCCAGTGCAAAGCAAGGAAACATTAGGAAATAAAATGGTAGTGGAGAAAAAGAAATTTGTTGCATTTATTGTGGAAGTAATAAATTGTTCAGCACAGACAGAAAGTAGAACAGAGCGAATTAAAATAATAATCAAAGCAGCAGAAAAATACCTTGAGATGGAAGACTTGTCTTTGGAATCAATTAATGCGGTTTTAACTACTGGGACGACTGACAATCAACCAGTTCAGTAATGGTGACCTCTGATGGTTTTTCCATATTACAGTGGAATGCAAGGAGCTTAATTGCTAATGGCCAAGAGTTTAAATATTTTATCGAAAAACAGAATGTTAAACCAAATATTGTTTGTGTTCAAGAAACCTGGTTGAAACCATCACTTGATTTTGTTCTTAATGGATATATAGCGTTACGTAAAGATAGAACTCCAAATGTAGGTGGTGGTGTTGCTATATTTGTTCAACATGGTATTAGTTATAAAGTTTTGGATGTAAATGAAGAACTGGAAGTCTTAGGGGTTGAAGTATGGATTAACAAATCAAACTTTAATATAATAAATTTTTACAACCCTTGTAAAAAGTTAAGTAGAGAACGACTTGATCATATTTATGTAAAAGAAAACGGAAGACACATTTTTTGTGGAGATTTTAATGCTCATAATACCTTATGGGGAAGTAGACGGAATGATGAAAATGGGAATATACTTGAGGAATTTATGGATGATTTTCAGTTAATTTGTTTAAATGATGGAAGAGGTACTAGATTTGATGTAGGAAATGGAAATGAATCTGTAATTGATCTTACAATAGTGTCGGCTCAGTTAGCAGGAATTAGTCAATGGGACGTAATTAATGATAACCCCCTGGGAAGTGATCATTATCCGATTCTGCTTAAAATGCGTACATTTAAGGTGGTGGCTGAAGAAAATTGGCATCCTAAATGGAAAATGAAGGGAGCTAATTGGACATTATATAATAAGGTGGCAAGTGACGAACTTATGGCTATTTTGCCGAATTTAAATGGTGATATTGAGGTATTAAATTCAATGATTACTAAGATAATAATTGGATCTGCAGAAAGAACCATTGGCAAATCTACTGGATTAAGAGGAAGAAAGATGGTTCCTTGGTGGAATAATGACTGTAAAGAAGCTATTAAGATTAGAAATAAAGCATTTAGAAGGTTAAAATTAAACCATTCGTTTGATAACTTAATGGACTATAAAAGAGCACAGTCTAAAGTGAGGCGAATAATTAAATTGTCTAAAAAGAATTATTGGAGGGGTTTTTGTAGTACTATTGGAACGGACGTTAAAGTTAACGAGATATGGGGAATGATTAGGAAGATGGGAGGACTTAGGAAGGAATTTTCTTTACCTATAATTAAAGATGGTCAGTGTGAAGCTAGGACAAATAAGGATAAAGCAGAGATGTTTGCTAGGTCCTTTGTGGAAGTGCATAGCTCTCAAAACTTGACGACTGAAGAATTATCAAGGCGGACGGAAATAATTGCAGATAATATAGACATTTTCAGTAGAAAAGGAATAGATGGAAGTATTTTAGATAAGGACTTTACATTGTTTGAATTGAATAGAGCTTTGATTGGAGTTAAGAATACGTCTCCGGGTAAGGATGGCATATGCTATAAGATGATAGAACAGTTATCAGATGCTGCTAAAGGAGTAGTTTTACGGTTGTATAATAAAGTATGGGAACGAGGTGAACTGCCCTCCGGTTGGAAACATTCAGTCGTTGTACCAATAGTAAAACCAGGTAAGGATAAGGTAGAGGTAAAAAGTTATAGGCCTATTGCTCTTACATCCAATTTAAGTAAGTTAATGGAGAGAATGGTGACTAGAAGATTAATGTATGAACTAGAAATCAGAGGTCTTTTGTCTCCTTATCAAAGTGGCTTCAGAAGTGGACGGACAACTTTAGATCCTATTGTGTGTTTAGAAAATGAAATAAGAAAGGCTCAAGTAACTAAAGAAATTCTTTTAGCTACATTTTTTGATATTGAAAAAGCTTATGATATGCTTTGGAAGGAGGGATTATTACTTAAGTTGGACAAAATGGGAATAAAAGGAAAAATGTTTAACTGGATCATGGATTTTTTACAGAATAGGACAATAGAAGTAAGAGTGGGGGTTAATTGTTCAAATATTTATGCAATACAAAATGGGACTCCACAGGGGAGTGTATGTAGTCCGTTGTTTTTTAATGTAATGATTAATGATATTTTTGATAATATTGACTTTAGAATTAGTAAAGCATTATATGCAGATGATGGGGCATTGTGGGTGAGAGGAGGAAATGTCAGTGTTGTTAATAATAGAATGCAAAATAAATAATAATCATTTTATTTAAAAGCGCCTTTCATGACACCCAAGGACAATATTGTTAATAATAGAATGCAATCAGCAATTGATGAGGTTGAAACGTGGTCAAAGACATGGGGGTTTCGTTTGTCTACTGAGAAGACACAAGTGATATGTTTTTCGAAGAAAAGAGTTACTCCTACGGTAGACCTTAGGTTATATGGTACAAATTTGAAACAGGTAAATATTGTACGGTATCTAGGTGTATGGTTTGATGAAAAACTTTCGTTTAGGATACATATACAGAAAATTGTTGACAAATGTAAAAAAGGTATTAATATTTTGAGATGTTTGTCAGGAAGTGGTTGGGGGGCTTCAGGCACATCTTTAAAGAGAATGTATGATGTTTTGATTCGCTCTGTGTTGGACTATGGATGTGTCGTTTATAACTCAGCGGCAAACTCCTTATTGTTAGAGTTGGATAGAATACAAGCTAAAGCGCTCAGAATATGTTGTGGAGCTTTTAGAACGTCTCCGATTCCTGCTCTGCAGGTGATTACTGGAGAAATGCCACTGGACTTAAGGCGGATGAAAATGTCAGCAAATTATTGGTTGAATTTACAAGGACATGAGGATAGTCATCCTACTAAAAATGTTTTCAGAGAATGTTGGGAGTATGGTCATAATGTACACAGTTTTGGGTGGGATGGAAATATGTATGCAACTCATCTGGGAATAATTAATATAGCGTGCTGTAAAACTGTAAATAAATCAATAATTGCACCATGGATGTTTGAAATGCCAATAGTAGATTTAGAAACCAAAAAAGTAGAACAGTCCTGTGGAGGTTTGTATCAAATTGTTCAGCAATATTTAGACATGCGTTATGTAAATATGACAAAAATTTATACAGATGCATCTAAAGAGAAAAATGGTAGATCAGGAGTAGCTGTCTATATTCCTAAACTAAATTTTTTTTTGAAACGGAGAACAACAGATAATTTATCAATTTTTTCAGCGGAAATGTTGGCTATACTTTTGGCATTACAATGGGTGGTGGAGGAAAGGCCCAGTGAGGTAGTCATCTGTTCAGATTCAATGTCTTGCCTAACTAGTATTATCAGTGGAAAATCTGACAGCCGCCCAGATCTTATCGCAGAAGTTAATTGTTTGGTTTATGAAATAATGCAACAGAATATAAGTATTCAATTCACATGGGTTCCGGCACATAAAGGAATTGTTGGCAATGAAAAAGTTGATAAGTTGGCTAAAGAAGCAGTTAAAGCAAGAGAAGTTGAATATGATGTCCCATTAAGTAAAGCAGAAATAAAAATAATTGTTAAAGATAAAATAAATGATATGTGGCAGGAGAGGTGGGATTTAGAGGCAAGAGGAAGACATTTACATAACATACAGAAGGAGGTACTCCTAAGTGGTGCTATCATGGTGCTCTAAGATTCATAACTGGTTGTGATTATCGTACCCACCACTGCACCCTGTATTCACTGGTTAACTGGACATCATTAACCTCACGCAGACTCTTCCACTGGTACATTTTCATCTTTAAATCACTTCTTGGTCTACTGCCCTCATACATCTCCTCCTACATGTCTTTGCGTGAGTGCAGCTACAGTGTGCGCTCTCAGGACATGATTACCTGCAGTGTTCCGTCAGTGAGGACTGAACTTGGAAAAAGGGCCTTCTCCTACTCTGCTCCTGCTTCATGGAATATCTTACAAAAAGATCTGAAGCTCTCGACCCTGACCTCCCTAAATGGTTTTCAGAATCTGTTGGAATCCTGGCAAAAACCAATGCAGATTTGTTCCTGTCTTTGATTTTATACGTCTACCTTATAATGTTTTGCTAGTTTTTTGATACTTTGTTAAAAAAAAATATATTTGTTTTTTTCTCTCTTTTTGTTTTCTATTGTTTATTGTTTGTTTGTTTATTGTTTAATGAAATTCTATCACTGCTGTTCATTGTTCTTTAGTTTTAGCAGGTCGCTTTCGTAAATGAGCCCATGAGGTTCAAAAGATTTACCTGACTAAATAAAGGTTGAATGAAAAAGTGACGATAGTAGTTTAATGTCTAGGAGAGAGGAAGTATGGATTAACAGGTTGAGGATTGGGCACACTACATTAAATAGTGGTCTAAAGATAATAGGAAAACATCCATCAGGTGACTGCTCTAATTGTGGGGAACTGGAAGGAGTGGAACATGTGTTGATTTATTGTAAGAAATATGATAAAGAAAGGAAGGCACTGGAAAGGGTAATGGGGAGTTCGGTGACAATGGTTACTTTATTGAAGAAAAATCAGTCACAGGATATAACTAAAGCACTTGTTAAATATTTGAAAGTTACAAAATTAGCTGACAGGATTTAGTTTTTTTTTTTTTTTTTTTTTGAAAGTACATAGACTCTTGAATTACATCTCCGTCCGGTTGATGGCGGTAATACACCGAGTTTGTAAACTGCCAGAAAACACCATCGAAGAAGAAGAAGAAGGAGACACGCCTCCCAGCAAACTAATAGTTGGTGAAAAGAAAACTGAAAATCTGTTCAGAGTGTGTTTCGTGAATGCGTGTGCAGTTGGGTGAACCGACGATTAGTGGATTTTCATCAACAAAGAGTTTAACGGAGGTTATTTATCGGTAAGTAATTTATTCAGCGTTTACAGTCTTGTAGTTTTGAAACGACAGCTCAGCGCTGCTTGCTTATCTCAGAAACCTGAAACAAAAATGGCGGTTTGACTGCAGTGGTGTTGATGCCGAAGAGCTCATTTTGTCAGCGTAAAGCAATTTTTAACTCAATTTTTACTAATAAATTTTAATAACGATTTATTTGCGCATATTTTTCGGCATTTTTCTCGTGTGCCTCTCGTTTACAAGCCGAGCGAAAGTAGGCCCCAGTTGTTTTGTTTGTTGTTTTGCCAAAAGTCACGTGATCGCTTCCTCCTCGCTGACTCCATGCATTATAGCTTGAGGCTCTGTGCACAAGTGTCGTAAATCACTTGCGCATTGACCAGAAAGGTGATTTCCAGCTTCCTGTCTAGCCCCGGTCTCAGTGAAAATGGTGCTGTCTGAATGTTTACAAGAGCTGCCCAAGACACAAGTATCAGCTATGTTCATCGTATCGTTGATGTCTGGTCCCCTGCTCCGACAAGCAAACGTAACAAGGGATTTAAATTGCATATCTCAAGTTTCCTGCACAACTATGAGGGTAAGTAACGTTAGTTTGATCGCGTTGTGTTGTTGCTACCTGTTAGCGGCTAACGTTAGCCTATTAGCAACGCGATCTTTTTTTTGTAAACTCACGTTATAGAAACAGCTTTTCCACACTTAAACAAAACGGCTCATATTTTGTGATCCTTCTACAAACATGCTGCTCTTCTCAGTTTCATGCAAAAATCAGGAGACAGCTGTGAAGTTGTTGTCAGGGCTCTGTGTCAGGTCCATGAAGAAAGCTGAAAAACCTCACCGTAGGGTGAAGCTAGGATTGTTCAGATGACAGTTTTAAGATTACTGGTTCAGTAACCCCACGTTCCTGTTGTTAATGTAGATTTAGCTAAGATGGTAATTAAATATTAAATAAAAATAGGATGGAATTGGCTACACTTTACTTTGAGGAGTGGAGTGAGGATGTCAGTGTGAGTCAATCTAGTACATTCAGCTACATGTTTACATTCTTGGTCTAATTATTTTGACCTTGTGTGTTTTTATGCAGCTCTCAGAAACTAAAGTCTTCACTCCCTCATGTGCACCTGCTGCTGAGAACCATATCACACCTGGGCAAAGGTAATGTTTTCTCCATAGAGACTTGATTTTACTTCAATTTTTATTGATTTTACTTCATTTTTTATTGATTTTACCTGTTTAACTTGTCATTTTATTGTATATTAAATTAAGTTTTTAGTTCACTGTGTGTTAGTGTACTGACATGTAAATACTGTACACACTAATCTAGGTTCTGCAGGCTCTGTGCTGCACAAGATTCATATATCTCGCCTCTTTGCTGCAGAAGCCTGGTGTTGGAGGAGGAGAACCACCTTCCTCCGCTTCCACACAGAGTCTGGTCCTCATCAACTCCCACCATAACCAGCAGCCGTGCACACCTTTTGTAACAAAACAAAAATAGAGATTTGGTCATAAATAATAACAACCATTAAAGTGTCAAAGATGTAAGAAATAAGTGAATGAAATTACACCAATTTTTTTTTCTTACAGTGAGTGAACGTTCAGCGTTAACGTTCAGGAAACGTTCAGACAACGTTCAGATAATGTTCAAACAATGTTCAGACAATGTTCAGATAATGTTCAGACAATGTTCAGACAATGTTCAGACAATGTTCAGACAATGTTCAGACAATGTTCAGACAATGTTCAGACAATGTTCAGACAATGTTCAGACAATGTTCAGACAATGTTCAGACAATGTTCAGACAATGTTCAGACAATGTTCAGACAATGTTCAGACAATGTTCAGACAATGTTCAGACAATGTTCAGACAATGTTCAGACAATGTTCAGACAATGTTCAGACAATGTTCAGACAATGTTCAGACAATGTTCAGACAATGTTCAGACAATGTTCAGACAATGTTCAGACAATGTTCAGACAATGTTCAGACAATGTAATGTTCAGACAATGTTCAGACAATGTTCAAACAATGTTCAGACAATGTTCAGACAATGTTCAGACAATGTTCAGACAATGTTCAGACAATGTTCAAACAATGTTCAGACAATGTTCAGACAATGTTCAGACAATGTTCACAATGTTCAGACAATGTTCAGACAATGTTCAGACAATGTTCAGACAATGTTCAGACAATGTTCAGACAATGTTCAGACAATGTTCAGACAATGTTCAGGCAATGTTCAGACAATGTTCAGACAATGTTCAGACAATGTTCAGGCAATGTTCAGACAATGTCAGAAGTGCACACTTTTTGTAACAAAACAAAAATAGAGATTTGGTCATAAATAATAACAACCATTAAAGTTTCAAAGGTGTAAGAACTAATTGAATGAAATTACACCAATTTTTTTTTCTTACAGTGAGTTACCGTTCAGCGTTAACGTTCAGGGTTAACGTTGAGGCAACGTTCAGACAACGTTGGGTCCTGAACATTCGACATTCGACCTTTAGACAACGTTCACTGAACGTCATCTGAACATTTGCTTGCTAGCTGGGCAGTTGGCTGATGACAGCTGAAACCAGTTGCTCACATGGTCAAGTAGGACCATCAGCCTAACGATGGATCGTT
Source organism: Garcialebias charrua (assembly GCA_038048925.1). Classification (NCBI taxonomy): domain Eukaryota; kingdom Metazoa; phylum Chordata; class Actinopteri; order Cyprinodontiformes; family Rivulidae; genus Garcialebias; species Garcialebias charrua. Next base: position 11,962 of record JBBPBX010038218.1, read on the forward strand.
AGCACCCTGATGGTTGTTTGCTATTCACAGAGGGCTGAGTGATACTAGCAATAACAGCATTGTAAGAGGGGGACAGTTGAACCCGGAGGCCTCCACCTGTTTAATGATGGACGGTTTCTTTTCACAAAGATGGCCTCCTTTACTCCTCTCTCAAACCATCGTTCCTCTCTATCAAGGATGTGAACATCTTCATCCCTGAAAGAGTGACCGCTGGCCTGGAGATGAGTGTAGAAGCGGTCACTCTTTCAGGGATGAAGATGTTCACATCCTTGATAGAGAGGAACGATGGTTTGAGAGAGGAGTAAAGGAGGCCATCTTTGTGAAAAGAAACCGCCCATCATTAAACAGGGGTGGAGGCCTCCGGGTTCAACTGTCCCCTCTTACAATGCTGTTATTGCTAGTATCACTCAGCCCTCTGTGAATAGCAAACAACCATCAGGGTGCTAACGATCCATCGTTAGGCTGATGGTCCTCCTTGATCATGTGAGCAGCTGGTTTCAGCTGTCATCAGCCAACTGGTTGTGTAACACTGTGAGAGGGTGCTATTTATAAGACTGAGCTGAACACAGCACCTCAGACTGAGGAAGTCTTTCGGACGAAAGACAAAACGTTTCTACAATTTTTTTTGTTGTTGCTTTGTTTTTTTTTTGTTTTTTTTTGAATGTCCAGAGGACCAGACTTAGCTTTTTTAGATTTTTCTACCTGGATTATTGAGCATGCATCAGGGTAGTGTAACCAGGTGAAAAATGGGTACATGTCAAATGTATTTTAAAAACCATGTTTTGCTTTAATTTCACCTATGGTTGTAATTCTTGTTCTTGGTCAGCATGTGGTGCTGTTGGTACAGAGAGGTCTAAAAGGACCGGAAATAGAGAAGAAACCCTTTGTTTATGTACGGTAGCACGGACTAGTAAAAACGGAAGAGACGGACATTTTATCTGAGACAGCCGAGGCGATCGTGAGACCAGAGCGCATTCCAGGCGGGAGAAAGCATCGCCCAGCAGCGGTCTTGGAGCAGCCCAGGGACCTCCGGTCCGGACTTCGACCAATTTATCCTTTGCTATATAAATTTCTATTTACTGTTAATATTTATATTGACTGTTAATACTTCCATTGACTGTTAAGTGAACTGAAAAAAAAATAATAATAATAATAATTTCAGAACATGTCTGAACAAGAGGGTTCCATAAACATTGAGATGCAGGGACAACAGTTACTTGAACAAGCTGGGGTGTTACAACAACTAAATGAGTTAGCCCGAAGGCAAGATGAAGTCATGACAGTCATATCATCACTAAATAATGAGCCTACCAGGTCTTATGTCTACGTACCCAGAGAAAGGCACATTTCACCATTTAGTGGAGACATTGACAAAGATGGGAGGAGTGTGGATGAGTTTATTGAAGAAGTAGAAAGGGTAATTTCTGCTAGAAACCAATCTGCACCCGAACAGTTTGATTTTGTGCTGTCGCTGTTAAGAGGCCCAGCTCTGGAAGAAGTGCGTTTACGCAAAGCTGATGGTGATGTTGTAAAAGACCTGCTTGTTTACTTAAAAGATGCATTTGGAGATAAACGTAGCGCTGCCCAACTTTTACAGAGCTTCTACAACTGTAAACAGAAGGAGGGTGAAGACATACGTGACTTTTCACATTCATTATCTCAGGCCTTTAGTTTGGTATGGAAACAGCATCCTAATTCCATGGGTAATGAGAACGCAGTGTTGAGAGACCAGTTCATTGAGGGCATCAGAGACCTCTCACTGAAACGAGAACTCCGAAAACATGTAAGAGGAAAACCTACATCCACTTTTATAGAGGTGCGTGAGGAGGCTTACTTGTGGTCCTTAGACCAAGCCCCTAGCACAAAAACGGTTAGGAGTAACGTGAATAACTGCCGTACTGTTAAAGCCGAAGCACAGTGCTGTGCAGTTAAAGAGACAGAAAATCCAATGCATCTGGAGGATGTGATGAAAACTCTTAAAGAGCAAGATAAAGTCACTAATCTAACTAGACCTAATGAGAAGTCGGTCTCAATGGATGATGTTCTTAAAGTGCTCACTGAGCAAGGGAAAGTGATAACAGAACTCACTAAGGCTGTGAAAGAGCTGACAATTCAGAACAAAAATCCTAGTAGCCAGACACCATCTCAGACCAAAACTGGTCCAAGATTTACCCCTGACGGTAAGCCGATATGTTTCAAGTGCCAAACTGCTGGTCATGTTGCCAAACAGTGTCCCCAGAGAAGATACAAAAACTCTGATGAGTACCCCATTTCTAGTCCGTCGGGAAACGAGAGGCCCTGGTTGCAGTGAGTCGGGTAACGCAGGGTCATGTCGTAGACTCACCTACACTGGAGATCACACGAGAACAAATTATTGAGCGTGCCATAGGAAAATGTCCAGTGGTTGATCTAAAACTTAATGGCAGGTCAGCACATTGTTTACTAGATACTGGCAGCCAGGTCAGTACTATGACAGATGATTTTTTCAGAAAATATATTGGTGATGATGAGAGCATGCTAGCTACAAATAGTTGGCTTAAAATAACTGCTGCGAATGGACTTGACATTCCTTATCAGGGATATATTGAACTGGAAATTGAGACGATGAGTTTAAAGATCCCAAATTGTGGTTTCTTGGTCCTGAAGCCGTCACTGAACCCTGTTGTTTCTGAAGAATGCATAATCGGTATGAATGTCATTCACAGATGCAGACAGCTAGTCACAACAGAGTTTGACAACACTTTGGGTGGATCCTTGGACTCTGGGTGGAGGACAGCTTTCCAACAGGTACAGATCGGTTGCATTGAGAGAAAGGCAGTAGTTCGGGTTGCAGGAAGAAACAAAGTACGCATCCCTGCATCCTCGATGTCCACTGTGTTTGTAAAAGGTCACACTAAAACCTTAGATGCAGCCTCTCAGTTGATCATCGAACCAGTGACCACTCCTCTACCATCTGGATTAGCAGTTATCCCAACACTTGTCACAAGGACCAGCCATGTTCTTCCGCTCCAGGTGGTTAACTTCTCCGCCGAGGAAGTGTGGTTAGGCCCCCGAACACGGCTAGGCATGATCTCAAAGGTTGATCCTGCGGAGAGTGAGCAGACATGCCAAGTAAAGTTTCAACGCATCTCTGCCGGTGTTGAACAGGTTTCAGTTGACCCTAACATGGTGCAAACTGACAGTAAGGTGCAAGCCATTTTGGAAAGACTTGACATGGGGGGCGCAGAGGAAGAGCGTGTCGCTCTCTGCTCATTGCTGTCCAGCTACATTGATGTTTTTGCAGATGATGAGGAGAATCTGGGTCACACAGATAAGGTGAAACATGAGATCAAGCTGGCGGATGACGTACCTGTCACACAGCCATATCGTCGTATACCTCCTAACCAATACCAGGAAGTACAAGAGCATATCTCTAAACTGTTGAAAAAAGGAATCATACAGGAAAGTGAAAGCGCTTACGCCTCACCAGTTGTGGTAGTCCGCAAAGGTGACGGCAGTATACGCTTATGTGTAGACTACAGGAAGCTAAATCTAAAAACTAAGAAAGACGCATTTCCATTGCCTCGTATTGATGAGAGTTTTGATGCGCTAAAAGGTGCTAAATACTTTTCCACAGTTGACCTTGCCAGTGGGTATCACCAAGTAGCCATGGATGATCGAGACAGACATAAGACGGCTTTCACCACGCCTTTTGGGCTGTTTGAGTATGTACGCATGCCCATGGGGGTGTGTAACGGGCCTGCAACATTTCAAAGATTGATGCAAGCAACTATGAGTGACCTGATATTCGACATCATGTTAGTCTATCTGGATGACATTTTAGTATACTCCCCAAGCTTTGAGTCTCATTTGGAACGGCTGGATCTAGTTTTTAAACGTTTGAGAGACACTGGATTAAAAGTGAAGTGGGAAAAATGTCACTTTTTGCAGAAGGAAGTAAAATTCCTTGGACACCAAATTTCTGCAGAGGGTATCGCAACTGATCCCTCCAAGGTGGCAGCAGTCAAGGAATGGCCGGTGCCTGGCACCGTTAAGGAACTCCAATCATTTCTAGGCCTATGTAGTTACTACAGAAGGTATGTTGAGGGCTTTTCAAAGATCGCAGCCCCACTACATGACCTAGTGAATCAGTGTCGAGGAGCTGCTACTACAGCCAAAGCTAGTCAAAAACTAAGTGCATTATGGGACACCAACAGTCAAATTGCATTTGACACATTGAAAGAAAAGCTTGTGACTGCTCCGATTTTGGGTTATGCAGACTTCACTTGTCCTTTCATTTTGGAAACTGATGCTAGTGGTCAGGGTTTAGGAGCTGTCTTGTGTCAGCAGCAAGGTGACAAGAAACGGGTCATTGCATATGCAAGTAGACGGCTGAGAAATGCAGAGCGAAATGATAAAAACTATAGCAGCATGAAACTCGAGCTGCTTGCACTTAAATGGGCAATAGTAGAGAAGTTTCGGGGGTACTTACTGGGCTCTAAATTCTCTGTGGTATCAGACAACAATCCCTTATGTCATCTAAAAAGTGCAAAACTTGGGGCTATTGAACAGAGATGGGTAGCACAGTTAGCTGCCTTCGACTTTGATGTGCAGTACCGGCCAGGTCGGTGTAACGCCGCCGCTGATGCACTGTCACGACACCCGTTAGCAGGGGAGCCAGAACCAACTGATGATGAGGAGTTTGATGATTGCATTGCAATTTGCAATTTGATTTGTAGAGGCACTGCCCTTGAGCCCGAGCTGGTTACAGCTGGGGTCCAATGTTGTCAGGTAAACCAGATTAGGGCTGCAGAAACTGATAAATCCAATTCACATGCTAAAGAGGCTACACCAACTCTTCCCGGTTACTCCAAGGAAGAGCTGCGGACATTTCAGTGTCAAGATCCAGTGATAAATGTTCTAAAACAGTTTGTGGATCGAGGTAGCCCGCCAAGTTCACAAGAAAGGAAGAATCTTCCTGGTGCTGCCAAATCATTGTGGAAACAATGGAAACACATTCAGATACGTGATGGGTTGGTGTACAGAGTGGTGAAGGATGATCGTGTTGGAGAGTGCTTTCAGTTGTTTGTTCCAGGTTGTTTACAAGCAGCTGTGCTGAAGAGTGTCCATGACTCTATGGGACATCAGGGAATAGAGAGGACATTACAGTTGTTGAGACAGAGAGCATTCTGGGTAGGGATGCATAACGATGTTGAGCGATGGGTTAAGAACTGTGAGCGTTGTATTCTCACAAAGATGCCTCACCCAAAGATTCACCCTCCAATGAAATCCTTTTTGGCAACACGACCTTTAGAAGTGGTGGCAGTAGATTTCACACTCCTTGAACCAGCTTCCGATGGCCGTGAGAACGTTCTAGTCATTACCGATGTGTTTACAAAGTTCACCCAGGCGTTCCCTACACGTGACCAAAAAGCAGAGACCACAGCCAAAGTCCTCTTAAAGGAGTGGTTCATGAAGTACGGTGTACCTGAACGTCTTCACTCAGATCAGGGCCGTAACTTTGAATCGGAGGTTATTGCTGAACTTTGTAGAATGTATGGTGTGAAAAAAACACGTACAACACCCCATCACCCAACAGGAAATGCCCAGTGTGAGCGTTTTAACCGCACTCTGCATGAACTGTTGCGCACCCTTCCACCTGACAAAAAGAGGCGTTGGCCTGAACATTTACCTGAGCTGGTTTATGCGTACAATGTTACTCCACATGCGACTACCGGATATTCCCCTTACTTCTTGCTCTATGGAGTAGAACCACATCTTCCTGTCGATGCATTGCTGGCGCATGAAAGTTCTCCTGATAAAAATCTTGATTGGCTTGCTGTGCACCAGCAAAGACTCAAAGAGGCACATGAAAGAGCAAAAGAGTATGCAGAGCAGAAAGCTGCAAAACGCGTTGCTCGGCATAGTCACAAAGTGTACTGTCCTTCGATTGAGGTTGGAGAGTATGTTTACCTGAGACACAGACCAGCTGGTCGTAACAAAATTCAGGATGCATGGAGTCCAGTTGTTTACCAACTCGTAGACGTAGTAGGCACAACTTGCATAGTACGACCTGCAGAGGGAGGGCCTACAAAAACGGTTAACAGGGCTGACATCAGGTCATGTGTCCATGTGCCAGACACAAACCAGGGACACAGTGAGAACACTGTAGCCAAACAGACAAATACTACTGAATCACACACTGCCTCATCTGATGAGTATGATGGGGGTATAGTCATTGAAGAGGTTTCTTTTGACTTAAATCCTGGTTCAGGTGTAGAAAATTGTCCTAGTGGTGAAAGTGTTCAGAAGCGAGCAGAGACTCCGTTGACTTCCGAATGTGAACTTCCTGTGATTGAACAGAGGGAGACTGAGCATGTTGACAATGAAGCAGGCGATATTGACCAACTGGGTGAGATTCCAGTGTCTCCTCCTGGCGTTAGACAAGCTCACACACCTGCTCCCCGCAGGAGTAGAAGAGTGAATGTAGGGAAACACCCAAACCCACATCACCAACCTAGGTCAGTGTTGGGGCCAGAAATGAACTCATAAATGGCTTCACAGATTATTGCAAGCTTAGGTTCTGTGTTTTTTTTTAGAGAAGCTTTAAAAGAGGTAAAAAGCAGTTGCTTTGTCACCGAGGACGATGACATTTAAGCAGGGGAGAATGTAACCAGGTGAAAAATGGGTACATGTCAAATGTATTTTAAAAACCATGTTTTGCTTTAATTTCACCTATGGTTGTAATTCTTGTTCTTTGTCAGCATGTGGTGCTGTTGGTACAGAGAGGTCTAAAAGGACCGGAAATAGAGAAGAAACCCTTTGTTTATGTA